>PVLA01002505.1:225732-265594 GCA_004027455.1 Hydrochoerus hydrochaeris
AGGATTTATAACCTAAGAATAAAATATGTGAATGAAGATGCAGCAACAAATACAAATGAAATAAAAAGTCTATTCACAGAAATAATTAAGGAAAACTTCCCAAACATAGGTAACGGAAGTGAAGTTCAGATAAATGAGGCATATAGAACTCCAGCCAGCTACAACCAAAACAGATCTACACCCAGACATATAATAATCATGATCCCAGAAATCGTCACAGTAACAGAATATTAAAAGCAGTCAGAGAAAAGAAACAGATTACCTATAAAGGAAAACTCATCAAAAATAATTCTTTGACTGGAGGCTTTGGTGCACATTCAGTGCTCTCTTCCAGGTGCCAGTTGTAGAAGAGCTTAAGGATGTGCAGGGTTACTGAGTGTGTCTGTATGTGGGACACTCAGGGAGACAACTGCAGAGGAACTGCCATGCTTTTGAGGTATCTGTGATAGCTACCTACACTGACTGGTTCTGGCTTGGACTCAGAATGTGAATCCAGCTCTGCCGTTTATGGTCTACTGACCCTCGCTTTATTCTTTTGTAAAGAAAGAACAGGCTGTGACAACAGCGGGTACTTCATAGGGGTAGATTAAGTGAGAAAGCCTGAAGACAGCTGATAATTTAGTGCTCAGCAAATGGTAGTATTTATTGTTGATATTGCTACCATATTGATGTAACCATGTGACATTTTATCTGTCTTGTCAACATTGTCCTATCAAATTATCATACATGATATTAGACCATTAAGTTTATTGGGTATCTCTGTTTATACTACAAGCTTAAGCATGAATGTGGAAAAATTAGAATTCTGGAAAAGAGTTTATGGGCTATTTAGGGGAGACAGTTCAACTACATTGTGGAGTCTCACTTGTCACATTAAACCCTTGGCACACAGCAGATGGTTAATACATTTTTGCTTCAGTGACTGAATGATATGCCCTAGAGATATGAAGCATACCTTATGGATTGTTTTAGTAGTACCAGTTGAGTACCTATTATGTGATAGAGTAAATATATACTGTGCTGGTAAAATTGCTCACTTATTTGTCTAGTACTCATTTGATGCCTCTAGTTTAGAGTGATAGAAAAATGATGTGGTGATGTAACCAATGTTACTTCAACTTTCAATGGATATTTCCAAGTTGGAAGGAGATTCAGTCGAGTATATACCTTGAAAAGATGATTATTCTGTGTTGTGTGAAGAGGGAGGAGCTTGCAGCAGATGAGAACTATGGGTGCCTTTGTATCATCTTATCCTCCAGGCCTTTCTTAGCATCCTACTCCTAGTAGTAACATTAACATGATACTTTTTGCTTCCCTTCCTTTCCCTCCAGTGTTTTATTGTTGATGTGTGTGTGTGTGTGTGTGTGTGAGAGAGAGAGAGAGAGAGAGAGAGAGAGAGAGAGAGAGAGAGAGAGAGAATGTTTTCTTATTGCTGTGTTCCCAACACCAAGAATGACTCATGGAACATAACAGGAGCTCAGAACTATATGTTGAATAAATGGATAAAAGTAGGAGTGTGCCAATATGTGAGATAGTAGCAGTGGAAAGGTGCTGGTTCAGAGTGAGCAAATGAAGTAAACCTGTTGCGTAAATGAGAAAGAAAGAAATGAAACATTTTTGACAGGAAAAAAAATGTCTTTTGCCAAAATTCAAAAGAGAAAGAAAGAAAAGAACAAGAAGGAAGCAGTTAGAGTGTAGGGAGTTGTAGGTAAACAAAAAATTCCATGGTGCTGAACATCCCTTATCACACAGGAAAATGTCAGCATCACCCTAAGACTTGAGTGAGCAGAAATATAGAACCTCTTCAGTGGGTTATCGCCCATGGAAAGATGGACAGAACGGAATTCCTATCAAGGGGTGAGAAAGCTGTACAGTTACAGAGAGGGTATCTCAGTGTATGTGATGAGAATCAGGGTGAGATGCCCTTTGGAGAAACTGGTGGTGCTTGTGAAAGGACAAGAGTAGTGGGAGGTCCCTTCAAGCCCCCTTCTTTCTTTACTAGTCCATCATTTGAATTTTACATGGAGGTAATATAGACTTAAGGGCCTTATAAAATCCTTTGCCATTCTGCTTTTTTATGCCTTTGTATGCCTTTTCCTTTTATATAGGGGAATTTTATCTCTATACTTTCTGGAAGAAGAAAATGGAGCAAAAAATCAATACAAGACAAAAAAATTGTTTAAAAAAATAAAATGGAAACCTTATATGAACTTGAAAATTCATGGGCAACAAATGGTTTCTACCCCAAGCCTCCCATTAGGATTGTATAGAGAAGCCCATAAATGTTATCTAAGCACCTATGGTGCCGATCAAGCCCGGGAAGAGGGCTGTGGTTTTAGGGCGCTAGGGTCTCCTTACTTTCTTACTGTTTCTCCTGCCAACAGTTCAACTGGTGATTTGTTTCACATGTAGGACTATGTAAGAGGTCTCAAGGACCTGGAGAACTTGAAACATAATATTGAATATGGGGTATCCTCTGCAGCATGTCCAGACCCTGAACATCCCTTTCCGGACCATGCTGTAGCTGCTCAGCATTATGTGTTTTGCACTGACAGAGTATTCTGTATGGCAAAGACAGACATCCTGGTCCAAAGTCTTGGGCAAGAGCCGAAGTCAGCAGGCACACAGAACATCCAAATGTGTTTAGGTGACATCCTACACACTGAGGCCCAAGATGCAGTTCTAGCCTCCTGTAAAGCTCTTTATTGCTACTCTGTAGTAAGACATTTTAGTTAACAGTGATGTCAAGAGTTCTTGACTCTTGGGCAGCTGAGCTCTTCTTGGCGCATCACTTACTGACATGTGCCACAGTACTGCAGAACAAGATGCTGCAGTGAGGGAGAGGTCTGTAAGAGCTGTGGCTGGGAGTATGGCAGATCTCACTGGGTCTGAATCTAGGATTTGCAGCCTCCCCACTCTGTGACTTAGATAAAAGGCACATTTGTAAAATGGGTATAATGGCATGTGCCACTTTGAAGGTTTTTCTGAGTAGGAATTGAAATGAAATGCTCACCTCCACACAAGGACTGGTTCACGTTACACATACAGTAAATAGTAATTATTGTGATTGAGATATTTTTATATTTGAGGTGGTATTTGTAGTCAGTTATTTGCATACTGTTATGTCTACTGTGAATTTTTTTTCCATTTTGACATTTATGAAGCTAGAGTTCATCTGGTTATTGATTAGTATGCCTCTATTGGATATTATGAATGGAAACTTTCCCCATCTTTTTGAAGTGACAACAAGATTAAGGAAGAGCTTAGTGGGTTTTCTTTTTACATATCATCTTCCTGAATTATTTTTTGCTCATTTTTAAGCTGAATTTTATACCTTTTTAGTAGATGATGTGTAGATTTTCACCATTGAGCTTCTCTTTCTCCATGGCTGTGTTTTGATATCCTTTTCTCGTCTTTTTGCATTAGTTTGACTGTTTGAAACAGTCACGCATACTAGTGGTTAGAGTTTGTATTGAACCTGGGTGTGTCCTGTGTTTTAACTGTGCTGTGCTTCATCTTCTGATGAGACCATCCTGCTGTTTTTCTCAGCTTTCTTAAATTTTGTATCATGAATTGTCAGAATTTAATCAAATGCCTCACAAATATTTTATAAATCAATAATTTTCAATTTAAAGCATATATAAGAATTCTTAAAGAACATTTAGACTAAGACCTGGTCCACATACACATGGTGGGAGTCAGAATCATGCTTCTTCCTATGTGCCACTGATTACGAAGTGTTGATTTGAACTTTCATGAAGTATTTGTTTCTCTTGAAACAAAGTATTGAGCTATATTACGGATGTTGTATTATTAAATCATTCTTACTGTCCATGAATAAATTCTCTTTGGCCATGCTTACGTTACTCCTCTAATGTGCTGTTTAATTTTCTTTGCTAGTGTTAGGCTTACAGTTCCACTGTCGGTCTCCGGTGGAACTGATCTATGGCTTCTCTGTTTTATGTATCAAAGCTATGGCAGTTTTTACAATGAGATTATGATGCTGTCTATAGTTACTGAACCCTTTAAGCAGCCAAAGAAAATTGGTCTCTTCATGAAAGTGAGGAAGTATTATATTAGCTTGTTAAGACCATTTATAGAGATAATCACTTGGCATCATTTTACATTTATTCCATAGTTATTGCACTGTTGGTCCATTTAGATTATTAACTCTTTTAATAATGAATTTTATTTTATGGAATATTATTCATCTCTGTATATATGTCCAATATCATTATTCCAGTCTCTTCGTCTGTTACATTTACTTTCCCTTTGGCAAATTTGTATTAATTTGAGCTCTTTCTCCACAAACTTATTCTTGATTAGAATTTTCAAGTGGTCCTTGTTTAATTTTTCAATTTCTGATTATCAGTGTATATGAAACACTTTCATTGATTAATGAATTACCATTCTCTCTTCAATGATTTGTCTGTTCACATCCTCTTGTTTATATTTCAGCTGAACCATTAGACCTTTTTATTGATATGTCATATTTCAGATGGAGATTCTTTATCTAAAATGTACTAACATCATTGTCATTTATTTGATATCCATACTTATGTGGGGTATTGCTACTGTTTCTTTTAGGTAATTGCTGTAGTTAGTTATTTTTTACTTCATAGACTTATGATCATATTCTTTCCTTCTCAATGTCTGGATTTATTGTCTTTGAAAAAGCCTCTCAACACTAACATTTTGATGATAGAATTTATAATTAACATAACTGGACATTATATCTAGCAAGGTACATGATACATAGTAGGCACTTAAACACCCCTCTTCTATGTTCTTCTCACTGTCTTTTTTCTTCCTCTTCTCTTTCTTCTCTTTTTCATCTTTCTCATCATACCAATCTGGGAAATAAAAGGCCAGAATAAGAGTTTCAAAAGCAGTCAGACTTAGCCAAACTTAGTTTTAGAGCACCTGATTGCCCTAAAGGATTTACAGTACATCTTCTAATCTTGTGTACCTATGCATATGTGCACACACATATGCATTTAGTTGTGCATAATTATGTGTTTATACTCATAGGTCCTAGTTTATAAAAATATACCTTTTAAGAAACTTTTAAAATTTGGATTATTTCATTGAAAAAGAATTGTATTAACCATAAATAAGCCTCAGTGATCCTACCTAGCCAGAGATATAACTCAGCAGCATAAGCACCTGCCTGGCAGGTGCAAGGTCCTGATTTCAATTCCCAGAACCAAAAAAATAAAAACTAAGGGAAAAAACCCTACATAATTTAATACAAAACATCATCAAGAAATTCCTGATGCCCTGAAAGTTTTGTTCTCTTTAAAAATTTAAAATAAAGAAACCTCATAGCAGCACTGATTTTATTTTGTCACATTTCATTGTGATAAACAGTACACCAAATGGGCATAGTCTTCTAAAATTCACATGTGGAAGACAGCCACATAAGTGTGAAGAGTAAAATTTATATACAGGATTAAGGGTAAAAGTGTATGTTACAACATGTTTGCCTGATAGTGTATAATTGCTGAACATTATTTGTCGGTTAGGGGGATCAGCTAAAGCCTGTTGTATAAAAATTCATGCCAGTAGGAAATTTACTATAAATCAAAGTCTAGATTACTCCATAACGTTATGTCTTCAAGTTATAAATTAACTCACACTAATTTGGTTTTCTGGGTAATGAGCGACATTTCCAGTGGAGCTGAAGCCTACCATAAATAAGCTCAGGTTAGACACAAAACCTCACTTTCCCTTCCTTCTGCCAGTCTGGCTTGGTGCCTATTTGCCCATATTTGCTGCTAGACATTCCACTTAGAGGTGGCCTGGGAATATATCCTCAAATATGGGTTAAGGACACCTATCTTTAGCACCCCATGAAACTTCTTTTCACTATTCTACAGTAGAAGCAAGTTCCTGCAGTAGCAGGATACAACTCAGCCTTCCCATAGGGTGCAATCCCAGAACCCGATACTGCATGGGCCTCCAGGTGTCACATGATGTCCCATGGCCCTGGTGCCAACTGGCATTCTTTGTACATGTCACAGAATGTTGGCATCAGGTGTGAACCCCCAGGCACCCAATGCTTCTAACTGCAGAAGGAGAGATCACAAGTTCCTTTTTGAGATGCTGCAAGTTACTGTTTTTTTGTTGTCTTAATGCTTTTAACTAGCATTGGGGTAAGGAGAAAGTGAAGAAGGAAACAGTTGTACCTGTTAGCAAGAGATAAATCTTTGCAGAAAGAGTTCCAGAAAAGATGGGGTTTAGGAAACTGCACTGTCTCATTTCTTCAGGCTCCTCCAGCCAAATGAGTCACATTTACAGAAAAACTACAACTAATGCTAGCACAAGAACCAAGGCTGATGATTCTAACCGTAATGATAAAAGTTATGATTCGTGTTCAGATACTGTGCTATTTCTCTGTGTATGCATTTTCTTTTTCTTTTTGCAGCAAGCCAAGGGATAGATAACATGTATAAAAAGGAACTCAATAGTTAAAAAGGTCTAGATCAGATGACTAAGATCACTAGCTCCAACTCAGAACTTTCAGATGTTCTGCAGCCTGTACTAAAATCCAGGTGTTCCTGATCCATAGCTCTCTAGTACTTGCATCTGTGACTAATACCCATCTCTTTTCAGGATTTTTCCCCCTGATTTAGGGTTCTCCACTTGGTGGTGATTGTTTCCAGGGAAGCCGTGGCCCACCCCACTTGTCTCATCACATCTGCTTCTTGGTTTCTAGCACCATCTGTGACATAGTGTCCACCTTTTCCATCAAGTTATAACTAAGGAGTTAAATCATTAGTCTTTTTCAGACTTCTCTTCATGACATTCTCCCTCAGTTTCTGCCCTTCTCTTCTGTGCCTGGGGTGCAGACAAGCCTGCTTCTTTTATACCCAGGGCCCAGGACCATACACAAATGCAGGGACAATTTGACTTGCATATCTTTTTAAACTCCAGTTCACACGACCAGCTAATTAAACTTACAGCAAACTTTCTCAAAAACCGGAGAATAGGAGATAGGATATGTTGGTGTTTTGATATGTAGGCCTTTGGAGCAGAGCCTTCATACTCAGCCTTAATGTGGGACTAAGCTCACTCCTAGCTCAGTGAGACTGGGCAGGAGTCACCATCAGGCTGCCTCGCCACTCCATCCTCCTGCTGATGCACAGGCTGATCACATTCTCCTGGAACTGAGTAGAGATGGGTTGTAAAGGTTCAGTGGCACATAGAACTCTCCTGGGAAACCAGCAGGAGCTGCCCCGGCCTCACACAGAACAAAGCACTGGCAGAAGAAAGGTAGTATAGATTTGTGACTGTCTGCTGCTATGACTCTAAGAGGATCACAAAGGGAAAAGAGTTTTCCTGATGGATTTTCCTGGTCAAGGTGGAGAAAACATTCTCTGTGTCTTTTCTCTATCTCATCCTCTCTCATTTATTCATATTAGCTGTCTTTCCTTTTCTTTCTCTGCCTGCCTGCCCATCCTTCAGCCTTAATCATCAGTGAGAAAGCAAGGAAGTGAAACAGTAATGATAGAGGACACTTTTTACCTGCAGTTCTATGGTTTGGGAGTTTAAAGATTGAATAAGCAGATTCAAGGCATGAGGCCCTTTTGAAGGAGGCTGACCTCCTGCTTCTGCATGGCTGTGGACTCTCCTAGAATGTCTGGTGAATTAAAATCTGTTCTCTTGGTAGACCTGGGAACGAGAATCAGTGTTGGTACAAGCAGTGACCTATAACAATTTAAAATTTAATGAGGCAAGAACTAAATTTGGCTTGTGTTTTATGTCTCTTAAAACTTGTAAAACATGCCCTTCTCTTAAACATGTTAAAATAAATATTGGTAATTAGTTAATATTAATGGTTTGTGATTTTGATGAAGGCCTTTCTTTTTAAATGGAAAATAAAGCCAATTGACTGGAAAGGTATATTATGTTCCCCTTGCCAGCCAAGGCAAGGAAAGCCTGGCTGGGTCACCCACTGGGCCAGACTGTGTTCTACCAGGTGGCAGCCACCCAGGCTGAAGCCAAGGGTCTGGGAGAAATCAGAGCCTCCATTGCAAGGAAAACCTGGCCTCGCAGAGCCAAACCTGCAGAGTGAGTGCAGACGTCACCACCTGTAAACCAAAGCTGAGGGGAAACCAGGGAACAGGGCCCCAGGATCAGACCATAGTAACAGGAGAGCCTCAGAGGAAAAGGAAAATAGCACTGCTTCTTAAAGTTGATGAAAGACCATAGAGGTGGGAGTCCCTGAGTGCTTTGTGTCCTGCTCCAGGCCACAGCTCCAGGGAGTTCCATTTCCCTGGTGTCTGGATGCCTGCTGGCCCAAGCTCAAGCTGTGGAATTCATTTAACTGGCTGGTAGAGCCAATGTTGACATAATCCTTCTCTGATTGAGGTCCCATGGGTTTTCTTCCCAGCCCAGCTAGGTGGTTCTTCAGTTCTGAGGTTGTGCCCCATTGCCTCCTCCTTTCCTAAAAGTAGGGACCCTGTGTCACCTATCACTATTGGAGTCTGAATGTATCGTATTAAAAGTGTGTGTTAGATGAGACTCTCAAGAGGCAGTGGAGTTAATTACTGCTCTGAGCTTAAGCAGGGCAGCCAGAAGGATGTTTTTTGCAAAGATTATGATTATTGGGCTTTTGGTTAGAACAGTTTGGGCATCGGGCAGGGGTAACAACCCAAACTGGGGGGAGAAGGGTAAAATGACAAGAATCTCAAATTGGATAAGTATATATACAAAGGCTGCCTCCTTTCCCTCTGTAATCTTTGTTCTTTTCAGTATATTCCTGGTGTTCAGTGACTTAGAGAACATATTTAAAGTTTTCTCCTGCATATTCTCTAGAAGCTGAGGGTAGTTTTAGTAAAAATTGCCTTTTCCAGGAACAGCCATTGGCAGGTTTTTTTTCATTGAAATTAAAATTTTAAGTGGTCCATGAGTCACATTCTTTATTCACTGAGTACTTTTGAACTTGGAGCCCAGAACTATTCTAGGTACTGCCCTCATAGAGCTAATGTTCTCAATTAAGATGGAAGAAATACTCAACAAAATAAGAAAGGTAAATATTAGGTCTATCTATATGAAATTGCCATTTGTATAGATCAGGAAAAATTTTAAATGGACTATTTTGTGTGGTTCAGCTTAGCATACTGTTTTTTGATAGTGATAGAAAGAGTAACTAAACTGTTGACATTAAAGATT
This sequence comes from Hydrochoerus hydrochaeris, assembly GCA_004027455.1. NCBI lineage: Eukaryota > Metazoa > Chordata > Mammalia > Rodentia > Hydrochaeridae > Hydrochoerus > Hydrochoerus hydrochaeris. The sequence goes on from PVLA01002505.1 coordinate 234,910, forward strand.
AAGGAAATCCCTTAATGAGAAGGTAAGATCTGAACAAAGATTAAAGGGAGTCAGGGAGCCAAATGTGTATTTCTGGGATAGAAGAACATTCCAAGCAGAAGGAACAGCAGATTACATTCTTACATTTCTAAGCTGATTCTTACAGCTGTTACAGTGAACATTCTTCCTATTTAGAATGCTGTTTTCCATGTCTTCCTCATATGTGACCCCATTTCCTGCATCCCTCAGGGCTGAATGAAAATGTACCCTTCATAAAAGGGCCTAACCTGGATCTTCTCCCTTCTAACTGTTTATCACTATGTTCCTTTAAGTCACGTTTACCTAAAATTAGTTTGTTTTTCTCTCCAAAGAGACTTTGAACTTCAGTCTAGTCTATCATGTTCACCTCTGTATCCCCAGTGCCATGTTCACCTCTGTATCCCCAGTGCAAAGCATAGTATCTGTTGCTGGAGTTGGTGAACATTCAGTAGCCACTGAATAAATAAATGAATGAATGAGCGATGTGAAAAGGGTAACCTAGGCATATCCAAATGATACCTTCTTCTAAAATGTGTGTTCTGATTTGCAGATTAGCCTTCTTTGCATCCTTCTACATGTTGTGCATAGTATGCACTCAGAGTATTGAGCACATTCACAAGCTGAGTTAAACACAGGGAGGACACTTCATTTTTCATGTCTGTATCAAGTATACTCATCATTCATAGCAGTCATTTCTCTCTCATCCTTAAAACTCTTTCAACCAGTACTCCTGGAGAAGAATATCACCCATGGATCCCAGAAGGTGTGGAAATCTCTCATTCCTGGCTTCAGTGGAGTCTTGATACAACTGGCTTTGTCTGGTTAGGCAAAGTCCTTATAGGTCCATACAGTGATGGATCACTTAGTGTCCTGGGAATTAAAGCACCTCAGGAAACAAGGGTGGTGGGACTAGCACTGTCCACAGTACTGGGTATCTGTCACACTGGGAGTTTTCTGTTTTCCTGCTTTTGCGCTTGTGCTTAAGGGAAAGGAATCTGCATTTCAGATTGTTAGTATCAGTTGAATAGACTACCTGGCTGATGTTGTGGATTCTTTGACAGCTCTTGAATCCAGCCATATGAGAACTGGAAGATACGTTAATAACAGAAGGAGGTGGTAATGACTTGGAAATTGGCACCCTTGGCAAAAAGAAAAAAACAAAGCTCCCTGAGAAATGTGTATTTTATAAGTACTACATTGTAATTGTGCATGCTGCTGGAACTCCCCATTTGTCTGCATGACTCTTTAGCTAGCACCTCTGCTCATGTTATCACCCATCCCCCTTATTAAATTATCAACCCTTCATGCTGTAGGACACTTGCATGGTTTTACTCACCATCTTAGCCCTCGCACCAAGTACAGGGCCTGGAACATAGTAGGATCTTAATAAATATTTGCTGGCTGAATAGCTGGGGGAATAAATGAAACTTTTCTGAAACTTAAGCTGATATGACCTAGGAAAAGCTGACAGGAAGATCAGGATGAGCCAGGCTGTGTAGAATATAGGGTATCAAGTCCTGGAAAGGAATGTGCTGAAGCCCAGCAGGACTGGATGTGTTTGTTTGTTTCTGCAGTATTTTTCCCTAAGCAGTGGGTTCTCAGGGAAGATGAATTCTGAGTTATGGTTCTAGAGTTCTGTCCACATACTAATCCGTGCATGCCTGGTGTCACTAAAAGGACTGTTAACCCTTTTCAAACTGTACCAGTCAAAAGAAGTGGGTCAGAGTAGGTGTGCTTCACTACAAGAATTCTCAGCCTGTCCCACAAACTTAGCTTGCTCCTCTCCCTGTCATTGTCCCTGGCCGAACTCCAATCTGCTTCCTTCCACATCTACCTGAGATATTAACCCTACCTGGCCTGCATGGGTTACTGCCAAGGCTGCACAGCTCTCATACTGTGGTTTGGTTCAGTTAAAATGTGCACACCAAAATTCATGTATCCATTTCCCTTTTATTCTGTTCAAGTCCTTGTCCATTTCTTGGTAGTCAAGAAGCATATTCTAGCCTTTGACTGGGACAGTGTCCCCTTCCAACTGGCAGCTCTTCTGTTGCCACTCTTGCCACACAGTAGGGGTTTTGATGATGTGATAGGACTTAGTGGGGCAGTTCTTGGAACTGGCTTTGGAGTTAGCTGTTTTCCTGTCAGCTTGGGCAGTACAATCACATACTTCTTTGCGTATTCTTAGACTTGGAATCTAGATCAACCTAGTGGAGGTTCTAAAACCTTCAGCACATTCTTCCTCCCAGGAGTATGGCCATGGGTCAACTCCTACAAGATTGCGTCCTACTATCCTAATGAGTTCTGTCATGCTCATTCAGTTGGAAGGGTTTTGTTGTTCTTGTTTCTTTTTCCTGAGATTTACAAAGAATAAAAAGAAACAATGGGGACATTCATCATTCTATTTAGCAAAATGGCTAAAGGCAACTTTACCTGGCAGGCAGACAGTAGAGTATTCTATATAAAGCCTAGAGTTCCGCAGTCTCTTAGCCTAGTCCCGTGGTGGTGAAGTGTGGCGTGCATGCTGCATGGCCTGTCTGTTGGAACATGAGCCAAGTCACCCCAGCAGCTGAACATTGGATTACAGGTTTTTCCCCCTAAACTGAAACCTCTGTATTTGAGTTTAATTGAAGTATTGGCACTTTGCAGTAAATAAGTGGGTTTTGCTTTGCAGTTTGTGCACTCAATCTCTAAAAAGTTCACTATCACTGGGTGGCCCCTGGCTTTAAAGACATCACTTTGGATTTATATGCTATCTTCATGCTGTCATAGCCCTAGTGACAGAGGCTCCCTCCAGGGGAAAACTTCCCAAGAATCCACACCCTGACAGAAGTTCCCTCTGTTGAGGATCCCTCTGCCTGTACATATGGTCTGAAAACGTTTATTCTGAGTCATGACGGCACAAAGCCACAACAATAGTTGTACATGCTACATTGCTGGATGGGAAGCAATAGGTCTCTCAGACCCTGGGAAAGATTGATTGCCGCACTTATCCCTAGTTTAAATATGAGTTTGGGGGCCCTTTATGATCAGCCTTTGCAAAACTATTACACTAGGTTAAACAAAGTGCCAATAGCTAGAGATGGATGAAAAGTAGCTTTCAGATTATTCTTGTATCTTTCAAGGAAAAATGTCTCCTTTAATTCAAGCAGGTATTGTGGGTAATTGCATGTGCTTTGCATAAATTTGATTTATGAGAATACTATAGTTACATGTGTGCTCTGATCTGAATTCTCTATCTTAGAAATTCCAGCTTCATTCAGTTGGGAGGTCAGGGAAAGAATATGAATGTGAATGTGAACTTATTGTAGAGGAGACTCAATTATGATTTATTTTTCTGACCATTTGAAGGACCAGGAGCACATACTGACAACTGTTAAGATACTATCTTGATTTGTATTAAAACTGATCTAGAAATTGTTCTAACAAGTGCTTTTTAAAATTGACAAAGTTTGGCACTAAGGGCTCTAGTTTGGCAGCTGTATTCTAACCTTACATTGCCATTAATGAAGGAAAGCCCCACTACGATCAAGGATCTCTGGCATGTGTCTTGCTATGTGTAGCCAAACTCTGCTGCATATGGTGGAGATGCATGCCCCTCATTTCAAATACAGGGAAAGTAGGCTCTAAGTCATTGTTCTTAGTCTCTGAGTTTTATGGAGTGTCAGTTGATCTGCAAACAAACTCTTGGGAGACATGAGCAAATTCAAGTGAGAATTCATTCCAACATTTACCAGGAATTGCATGTGCAGTTGCGTAAGAAACTATCAGGAAATCTTACTAGTTTGGAATCTATTCATTAGACTTTAACACTAAGAGGTGAACAGAATTTTGCTTTTGCTCTGTCTAGCTAAGGGAGGTTTGATGAGCTACCTGATAGCCTGACCAGAGCCAAAAGTGATCTTCATTTATGTGGTCATTTTGACCAACAAAACATTAATCCCATCACTGAGGAATGAACAGTCTCCAGCATCTGGGCTGGGTGTTGAAGACTGTGATGCACACACTCCAGTGCACACAGTTTGGGGAAGAATCTGATCACAAGTGAGGATATGCAAGTGTCTCAGCAGCTGTGACAAGGCAGTTCTGGAAAGAAGGGAGTGGTCTGTGCCCACCTGGAAGTGAAAACTGTATAAGTGAAAGAAGTTGCTTATAAGTAGGGATGGTAGTTATAAATGTGCTTCTCATCTTTTATGGCTATTACTGAGACATAATTGAAGTTAAATGATCTGTTTCCAGAAAGGTAAATAGTTTTTCTAAATTTGGAGAATGTTACAGGGCTCTTAAAGCAGAATGGTACTCTTCATGCTTTAAATACAAAACTAAGTATTATAAAAACCTTTGTCTGAACTTGATAGGGTAAGGACAACAGTATAAGCATTTCTTTTTTTTTCTTTATTACTTTTTTCTTTTAAAAAGGCAAAATGAAAAAGGATAGAAATGATACAGAATTTCAAAAAAATTAGTAGGAAATTAACACTAATTAATAAATTGATATGGTTATCTTAGAAGTAGTTATTCAGGTTACAAGATTTAGGCAAAGCCTTTCTGAGAATTCAGTGGTTGAGAACTTGTTTGGACGACTTGAAAAGATTGAAAGGGGCAGTAGATCTGCCTGTAAGTCAGTAAATACACTGAAATAATGTACATGGAACTGTGTAACAGTCCAACTTTTCTTTTTCAAAGAGAAGCTTAAAGTAGCTCTGTTATTCTTTAGTATATTAAATGCTAGTAAATACAAAAAAAAATTAAATCGACATAAGAAAGGTGGAATATCTTGGTGTCCAACTTAAAAATATTTTAGACATAAGAATAGGTGCATTTAATTGGACGATGGGATTGTGAGTGTTCATTGTCCCTTTAACTTTTTTATGTGCTTGAGAATGTCTGTGAGTTTAAGTCAGTAACTCTGTATCTATATTTATTGAGTACTTTCTGTTGCTAGATAGTTATTCTTGGCATTCAATATTTATCATTTCTAAATTTCACAAAATCTCAGCAAGAACGATAAAACTATACCCCATGCCATGTAAAGGTGGCAGAACTAAAGCCTGTAGTGACCCATTTGGTAGGAAGCAGAACCCCTCACTGAGCCTGGGTTTGTGCAGTGTCAAATGCGCCTCCCATGTCTTTCTTACGCATGCAGGCTTCTCTCCAGAGCAAGGGTGTTTTCTTTGTTCTCCTTTGGCCATTCATCTCCTCAGAGTGAATTCCATGTATCAGATTGATCCAATGTGTCAGATGCCTCTTTCTTAAGTTGATTTACACTCCCCCTCTCTAAAATCAGTAGCGACCTACTAATTGGGACAGTAGTCTCAATTTATTGTCTTCTCAGCATCCCTGGGAAGCATTTAATCTTCCCACTCGGCTTCCTCTCTAGCCCCATTGAAATTTTCATTGATTTTTCTGTTTGCCAACTTCTTTCTCCCCAGGTATTTCCTAGTACATTCCCATCTGTCTCCTACCCCTTCTTTCTGGGCAAATCCTGGTCATTCCCCCCAAGTCCTTAATAATGCCATTTTCGTAGAAATTCCTTTATGGATGATGTGGTTAATATATATTTACCTCTTCTTCTAACTAAGTTGTAACTCTCACATGGTCAGGCCTGACAGACTAACTTCATATGCTTTCAGTTGGACCAGCCAGGACTCCACTTGTGCCATACTGAGCTCCATGAAATAATTCTGGCTCTTTGACATAATACATTGGGTTTCTCTTCCGTGCCAGCTTTTTAAGCCACTCCTCCCTGCTTCTCTCCTTGTAGCTTTTCCTTCTTGAACTGGCTGAAATTGGGGACCTTAGTTTCTTAGTTTCTTCTAACAAGCTAGAGCACAAGTTTTCTTGATTCAGCTAGTTTAGTACTGACCACATTTAATATTAAGTTTGTAGAATAACCCTCATGAAGGCAGGGACAGGTTCTTATTCTTTTGTTTATCTGGTGCAGTTGATACAATACTGTACCATATATGTTTGTCAAACATTGATTTTTCAGTGACTGTGGTATCAGGTATATTACCAATAAGGAATGTTTTCCTAGGCAAAATGAGGCTAGAAGGACCCAGGAATTATGTCCAGGTAGTAGTGATAGCTTATCCTATTTGTATAAAGGAAATAATGTGCCACTTACCATGTTTTAAATAGAACATCTTTCCATTAAATCTGATTATTTCATTCAGATTATTTCAACACTGAGCACTGGCATGGAATGGCAAGCCAAGGCTCATGGCCCATTATCTGTCATCATTTTGTTTTTGTAAGGAAAGATCCATAAGAACACAGCCATACCCATCTGTTTGTGTATTGGGGTGGCTGCTTTCATCCTACAACAGCAAGTAGTTGTACCAGAAAACACGTAGCCTTTGAAAGGAGTGCCACAGTGAAGGAAACCACCAACAAAGTGGAGGGCAGCCTAAGGGTAGGGAAAACTGTCAGCTGTTCCTCAGGCAGAAGACTAATAGCTAGAATATATAAACAACTCACAATATGTAGAACTCCAAAATAAAAGATCTAATCAGAAATGGGCAAGTGAAATGAATAGACACTTCCCAGAAGAAGAAATACAAATGGCCCATATAGATATGAAAAAAATGTTCAGCATCTCTGGCCATTAGAGAAATGCAAATTAAAACAACTCTGAGATCTCATCTCACTCCAGAAAGAATAGCTATCATCAAGAAATCAAATAACAGGGGCTGAGGATTTAGCTCAAGGGTGTAAGTGCCTGCCTGGCAAGTGGGAGGTCATGAGTTTAAACCCTGGTACCAGAAATAAATAAATAAATAAATAAATAGTAAAATTGAATTAAAAAAAAAAGAAATCAAATAATGAATGCTGGCAAGGCAGTAGGGAAAAAAGGCACATAAACTAGTACAACCATTATGGAAATCACTATGGAGATTCCTCAAAAACTAATACTAGAAATTCCATTCAACCCAGCTATTCTAGGTTTTTTTCGCAAAAGAGTTAAAGACATCATATTACTATAATACATGCTACTCATCTATTTCAACTGTTTCTGAACTAAAAGTAAGACTGTTTCTACCCCTAGTATGAAGTGGATATCAAAGAGCCGATCAGTTTAGCTATTATTAAAAACACTGGTTGAGAGTTTCCAAAGTGCCCCTAATGAATTTTTAACAACCTTACTGAAATATTTGCTTATTAAAGACAGTAGACGATTACCTTTAAGGAAGAAGGTGATGGGAAAATAAGACAGATTTGCAATGTGCTTTGGAAGCATCCAGTCTGCTCTTTGACTCTGGACAGTGAGATGCACATTAATTTATTGATGATAGTGCAGGCTCTGTGATGATAGTGAATTGCTCTCTCCAAGCTACAACTTTGGCTTGTTTAATAGTTAGAAAAGGATGAGGCTGAAATCTACATGTTTTCAGTTGATACCTTTGACACTGGACCGCAGTTTGCTAAGGGGTTTTTGTCGGGGAGGGGTGCTGATGCTAACTAGGAAAAATGGTTAAGCCCAGTGGCAGAGTTTGTGTTATGAAAAGTCCCAGTGTTGGAATGTACTAACTTTGAAAGAACTTCCAACCAAAAGTTAAAACTTCAAAAGTCCAAAGAGAAGCTCATTAAAGTTCAACTTAATCGCTATTTTTCTTTAGAGTAAAAATATACTTCATGTAAGTTTAAGTGCACTGCTCTTCAGCATCACCTGTAAAACTTGAAAGTGTCACTCATTCAGATCATTGGAAACATATAAATTTAAGGAATGTGCAGCTGTAAAATTAACTATTGGATTCATTTAAAAGACTAAATTTACTTTAAAAAAGTAGAAGTTGTTATCCCCCAAAACCCTCTTTTTCTCTCAGGTTATCTTGCAAGTAAAGAAAAAACAGTCTTCATTTTACTTTAGTGAATTTTAATGTTACATTTCTTTGTTGTCTTTCATCCCTGAGTATGGAAAATAGAAACTACCATGTTTATCATACTTATTTTGACCTTAACCTTTTTTTTTTTCTTTTTTAATGAAAGTTACTTAAAATGTCCCAGCTGGTCTGACTCCTATGAGAGGGAGGAGAAAATAGCAAACCTTCCTTCCTGTGCAAATGTGGACAAGGGGTGAGATTTGTGTGGTTTAAGTGAACTGTGAAAGTACTCATCTGTCTGTAGTCATGAAGAATGTAAGAAGCTGTTTCTTAAAACTGTAATTTGTACAGTGACCACCATCAATAGCGCAGCAATGCACCAACTCAGGGGTTGTCTGTTTCCTTTAGAGTACTGTTCGCAGTGTGCTTTAGTTTATGCTGTGCTGTATTGGTATGAAAAGAGGTCTTGGACAGATGATTAAACTGGCGGAGCTCTAAGTGGTATAAAATAAGAATTGCTCTTTGCTTTTGAAGTCTGGCTTAAGTGTTAGAGAGTAAAATTGTATTCCAAAAACTAAAAATGTGAAGGATTTGTCAATCTGTAATCTAAAAACGAAAAGGAAAAGTCACCTTATCTGGTGGAATTTAATGTTAACCTTTACCTTACCAAGCCACATGTTTTCAATTCCCAAAATAGATCCTTTTTTTTTTTCTAGGCTTAAATCTTATTTGTTGATAGACCCTGTACTGATCCATTTACCTTCTTTGACATGAATGCACTATAATCTCGGAAAATGTTACAAAGGGTTTTTTGTTTGTTTGTTTTTACAGAAAGATTGGTTTGGCTTTCACATAACAAGAACATAGAGAGATCTTTTAGATTAAATGGAGGGTTGTCTTTTGGCTACAGATCTGAGCCATCTTGTTGGAATGCCCACTTTCAGTGTACAGACCAGCAGTGTTCTAGGAGACAAGGAAATTTAACACTGAAAGTTGAAAATTGGGGATAAGTTATCTTGAAAGTTCAGAGATTCCTGAAGAGCATGGAGGACCTCTAGGATCTATGAAGGATGACTGGAAGCCTTCTTTTTCTCCTTTCACTGTACCAACTAGAGAAGTTACAGTGATGAACTTACAGAAAAAGCACAGAATTCGAGGAGTAAGAGAATCCTCTGATCTCTTGGGTGCGAGTGCTGCATCTGCATCCCCTGGAGTGATGCTCACTCACCCTTCGGAGTTGAGGGGTCCAATTCACAGGAAGTGACGGAGCCCATTTCCTCAGCTGTTTCAGCCGCAGGTTGGAGTCCCTTACTCATACTTCAAAACTAGAGAATTTTGTATGGTACAGTTTTTTGCACAAAAGAGTTGTAGATGAAACCTGAGCTCTATTTCTTCTTCATAGACTTAAACTTATCTGTGTGATCTTTGAGAAGAGCAGATGATTAGAGTCACTAGACACAATTTGAAACTTCCTAAGAAATGTTAGATAGCCAAAAAATTGAAGTTACCAGTGTTTTATTCATTCCAATAATCATATAGTGTAATTCTTTCCAAATGAAGAAATAGTTACTTCTATTTAAATACATAAAATAATTACTCAAAGGCACAAATGTGTATGTGTGTATAGAAATATATATTTACCTTGTTTGATAAAAATGTGTTTAAAAAAAGAGAAATATTACCTAAACCTCAAGTAAAATTCACTTTTAAAGATATTACAGTGACAACATTCAGTTAATATTCACTGAAAATTATAATTACATTTCTTAAATTGTAAGTAATTTGATGAATAGTTATATAAGTTGCAATAACCTACCATATGAGAATATGTAAAATGAACAGTATTTATAGATTTATAGCTCCTCTTCTTCCTCATCCTTTTACTTACTGGATATTTACTGTGCACCAGAACTACGTGAAGTCCTTTATGTGTAGTATCTCATTGATTTTCCATATCTACCCTTTGAGATAACTGGTAGATTCATTTTATAGGTAAAGAAAGTAAAGTACTTTGTTATTAAGTTGAATTTTGTGATGCTGTCATTTTTGGGGTTGAGCATAACCAGACACTGGCAATTACATGGATCCACCTAGTGTATCCTAGTATAATCTTACAATGATTTCCTTATTATGTGGATTAGGATTTAACTCTGATGAAATTATATTTCCAATATGAACTGTTTCACCTCAAATTCAGAAAGACCAGTCTAGCATGCAGTTCTCTGCTGTCACTCAGATTTCCTTAACAATCCAAATCTGCGTTCTTCTGAGTAGCACTCTGGTGCCTTTTTCGTAGATGTCCCCCAGAACCACTGAGATATGATAGAATTTCTAATTCAAGCTGGGAATATGCCACAAAAAAGAAGCACTTCTAAGCTGGAAAAGATGACAATTTATTATTCTTCACACTAACGTAATTTAATGTTCTCTTCTAATGTGCACGATTCACTATAGTTCCAAAGGATACTCATTTTTAGATCAGCACAGAGCATGTTTATGAAGAGCATGTTGAGTTTGCTATGTTTCCAATTAACAAAGTGATTTTTAAGCTAAAATTTGAAAAGATAGGAGCATACTTTAATATGGGTTTGGGAGGCGTGTTTTCTTTTTCTTTGTATCTTAATATTTTTTAAATTGGAGATAAGTCAATGTATACCACCTATTTGCTTTGGTAGGGGGATAGAGGGTGTGGGGTAGAAAGTGAGAAAGATATTAAGAAAGTAAAAAGGGACTGACACTTTTCAACAGGAGTGGTCCTCCAGGCAGCTTCACAGTTTGGAAACAAACAGTTCCCAGTGCCACTTTGAATCCAAGCAGATTCAATTCTTCGTGGTTTGGGCCAGTGCTTGGAAACAATTCATCAGAAGATGTCAGGATGAACAAAAGACACATTAGAATCAAATATTCTTGGATATGTCTTACCTCGACTGCTCTGAGACTTTTTATTTTGAAATTTTAAAAAGATAAACTAACCGGAAAAGCAGCAGTCCTCAGCCTCAAAAATACTTACTATCATGTCCAATTTCCCACTTGTTGTGTTCTGTCAGGCACATATGGGAAGCTCCAATGCACCTTCTAAAGTGCAGCTAATCTTGAATATTTTGACGTCGGCGGCATACGCTGATTTCACCAATATTGTAGTCACTTAAGATCATGGTAGCATCTAAAAGCCTCCTAATGTTACCACAGGACAGTACCTTCTTTTCATAGGTATAAAAGCCCTCTAAGATGATAAAAGTGTCTTTAAAAGTCTGGGGATAATAAAATTATGACAGCGTAGCTATTTAGCTTAGTGATTGTGTTTCAATTTGTAAATATTATAACTGTTTAAAATTTTTTTTCTCTAGCAAGCTGCAAACTTTTAAAGACATTAAGCCTGCCAAATTATAGCCACTTATTGCTGCCTTACGTATTTTTCAGCTTAGAACCACAGAGGGAGTGCCAAGCCTGTTCCTTCTCATTACCTGTTCTGTGTCTGGCCCAGAGTTTAGATTTTTGAAAATGGAAAAAAGCTGTTTGTGAAATCACAAGGCTCTTGAGCTCTTAGTTTCTTCTTAGTATCAACGTTTATTTATTTAGTTTTGGGCTAGGTTTCAAGAGATTGAAATTGGAAACAGAGAAGGTGACTCTGAACACCATTTATCTGTATATAAGCGAGCATTCAATGTACGTTTAATTTAAAAAATTGCTGTTTCCTACAAGAGGGAGCTATTTTTCACATTGTTACAACATTTTTAGAGGTCACTAGGTGGTCATGTCACCAGCGGGGAGTTTTTGTTTGGCAGGCTGCGTTGGCAGTTAGTTACAAATGCCTCCCATGATTCGGTGTTCAAAGAGGGCTGCTTTGCAAGTAACAAATACTTACAACCTGAGAACTGAAATATAAAAAGTAGTGACAGGAGAAAATGTTTGGAAATATAAAACAGCATCTTTAGTGGCCAAATTGGGCTGTTCAGGGAGTTGAAGATTACATGTCTACTTTATACTAGTGTTTAGCATTTACGGAAGCAGTAATGTCTTTACTACTGTAGTTGGCTGTCACCTTGTTTCTAGTTAGCGAGTGCTCTTAATTTGTGGCTTGTTGATTCCCATGATTTGGAATATTATTGGGCTTCCTGACAATAATCTTTATTAACTTCATCCCCTGCATTTACTTTTCTGGTGGTTATTCAACCTGTGCCTCTCGGTCATTCTTCATCATAAATGCTGGTAATTTAAGCAAGATTAAGTGGGCAGCTAAAAGCACCAATTACTGGGGCTTCTTCTGGGCTGCCATATTTACAGACAAAACAGTATTGCAAATTTAGGATAAGTAAGTTATATGTCATCTTCATGGAGAAATAAATAAGTGAAGTGCAGATGGGTCTTTGAGGAAATGGCCAAGATGAAAAAAAAAGTGATGAATAGACCATCAGTAGAACTACAAGTATTTTGTTTGTAATTAGTGGTTTTAGAGCTCTAAAAAATGGAGATTAATTTTTGTCTTTGTATCGGAGAGATTGTTTTGTCTTCTCCCACATCCAACTTTTGGTTATCTAGGGAATCCTGCTATCACTTAAGAACACAATAGTTATTTTGCTATATTATTACAACTTAGGAGTTATGGATACTTTTTTAAAGCTAAAAGCTAAATGAATTCAGTTCGAGTAAAGAATTGTCATGGCACATATTAAGATGAAAAGCCTAAGAATTTCAGACTTCTTTAATATGACAAAGAAATACACTTGTCACCATATCTGTTTGTAGTTTGCAAGAAAAACTACAAATAAGTTTATGGGACTTTCATTTATTTGACCAGAACAATCTGTTGAGATTTTTCCTACTGTAACTGTGGGAAATTTAAAAATTCTTTATGTAAAAATGGGTGTCTGTCATGGCCATATAGTTTTTTTTTTCCAAGCTAATTAATTCATATTCTTAATGACATTTTACACTTCCCTATTCCATTGCAAAAAGTTTTTTGGATGTGAAAATGATTGAGCTGTTGACTTTATTGGTTCAGATTCTTGCTAAATGATTAAGAAAAGAAAGCAGAGTCTAGAGTAGAAATGTTGAATATTCTATCAATTTTGCAGTCTTTTCCGTTTGTCAAAAAAAAAAAAATTTTCCCTCTCAGATTATATTTGTCACAGTATGTGAAAGTAGAATTGTGATACCATGATAAACACTAGGAATATACTAAATCTCTAGATGGGGAAATACAGAAAAATGAGAATTTTGTTTCTCAATATTTCTGGGTAGATCAAGTTGGCCTCAGATTCACTGTGTGGCCCAGGCTGGCCTCAAACTCATGATCTTTAGCCTCCTGAGCAAGTCCTGGGGTTATAGATACATAACATGATGCTCACTTTTCAGTGTTTTTCTCTCCAGATCTCTAGAATTGGTGAAGTTAATATCTTTCAGCTGATGGCAGTAAATTAGCAAACTACTCTAATAATAGCTATAATGTGCATTTTTAGTAGAAGTAGCTGCTTCTTAACTAACTGTGCTAAATGGTTTACATATTTTATCTCATATGCCCTGTTAGAGTGAATACAGATAAACTGTCCTTTATCTGAAAGGCTTGGAGCCAGAGGTGTTTCAGATTTTGGAATGTTTGCATATTCATAATGAGATATATGAAGGATGAGATCCAAGCCTAAGTATGAAATTTATTTATGTGTAATGAATGCCTTATATACATAACTGGGTGGTAATTTTATATTATATTTTTAATAATTTTCTGCATGAAGCAAAGCTTCATGGTATAGAATTTTCAACTCATGCTGTCATGTTGGTGCTGAAAAAGTTTTGGACCATTTCAGACTTTTCAATTAGGGATGCTTAATTTGGATTAATATCTTCATTTTGCAAATGAAGAAACTGAGGTTCATAGAGTTAGTTTACTTTTCCAAAATCACTCAGATGATAGTGGTTCAGAATCAGGATTTGAAATCAGGTCTGTAGAATGCCATTAACTGAGTCAATGAATATTGATTACATGTTTGGCAAATTTAAAAACCAATTGTTTTTCCTGCCCTTGCATTATTTTCACATTCCAGTGTCAGGGAACCACTAGGAAAGGAAAACTGTCTTGTTTCCTTCAGATAGTCATTTCAGCTTTATGGATTTGTGTTTTTCCCATTGAAATTTATTTGGATTGATGATTTTACACTGGCTTGTTAGATGTGATCTGATTGATGGAAGCAGTTGCCTAATTCATAGTGTGTCCATACCAGGTATTATTTGGGATGATTCCGATGGCATCATCCCTAATTGGGGTTTAGTGGCCACAACTTTATGGGTACTGATACTGGTTATGTTTGGAGTTTTACAGTTTTCCAGATGCTTTCCTGGGTCTTCTCATGTGAACTTCTCAGTAACCCAGGTGACAGATAACATCATTTTTATTTTACAGACTCCACAGCTAAAATGCAGTCAGGGACTTGTCTAAGGCACACATCTAACATCAGGTAACTATCTTTGTATTATGCCTTTGCTTTCTGTGCTCCATATGGATGCCTCATTAGTACTAGCAGTCTCCCATTCTCTTTGGGGTTGATATAGCAATGCCCATTCAGGAAAAGCCATTTAACGTACTTTGCCCACTGAGTCCTAAAATGCTGTTGTCACTTGTGGAGTCTCTTATTTGTGGACTTAGATAATAACTTTTAGATTTGGGTTCATTCCTTGAGTATCCCAAGTAGTGAAAGAATAAACATTCAAGCACCAATTATGGAACTGCCCTGGGCTACTTTCACTGATGGCAGTCTTGTGACTGAAGGTTAATCCTCTCACTGGGGTTCAGCCAAGTCATCCCTGGGTCAAAGAGAATGTGTTGTGTTTTTTCTGTGTCAAGGAGAAGGTATCACAAGTCAGAGTAACAGCTAGACATTGTCTATTTTATGGTGAGGATTTATAAAATTGCAGGCTATCTGGATTTAAATCTCTGCTTTGCAATTTACCAGACATGTTAACTTGGTAAGTTAATTTGTACCTCTCTGCTTCTACTTTTTTGATCTATCAAATGGAAACATAATAGCACCTATATCATTACATTTCTGTGTAAATTGAATAAGTTAATGCACATAAAAATTAAGAATAATATAGTGTCCACTACAGAAAGGATGCTGGTGTGTGTTCACCTTGTGTTCCCTTTTGTGGACTGATGATATGTGCCCAGAGTAATTAGCTGTCTTGACAAGACTTTTCACTTATTTTGCCATGGATCAGTAAAGTGTTAGTAAGCCAAGCTAATGGGAGAAAAGTGCTGATTGGTAGTAATTGCCAATCCCCATGGTACAAATACTTCTACAATAGCCAAGATACAGGAATTAAAAGGAGATACACACATTTGGTTCTCACTAGATGGTAGCAGCTAGCTCCATATTGCCTTACCACAACATAGATCCTCCAGGCTGTAAAACATTGGAGTAATTGCCAATAGGGATGACCTTCAACTCGTAGAGGTCTGTCTGTATGTATGTATGTATTGGTGTGACCCCATTTGATCAAGTGTTGTGGTGATGGGGACCTTGGACCATAGCTGATTGAGCTGTATTGGGTAATTGATTTTTCCTTCCAGAAAGATCAAACTTTATTCTTTGTCTCTTAAGCCTGGAGGTTGGAGCACAGTTATTATATAAATTGTAGGACTTTCCAAGAATGGTTTTGGATTTCCTTCTACTGAGGATCTTGGAGTGACTTTCTCACTGACCTTTCTAAAGCTCACTCGTTAACTTTTTCTTTTCCTTGACCTAACCAAATATCCCTATAATACTTCTTTTCTTTGGTAAGTTAACTAAAATGAGTTTATTTTGCTGTAATCCAAAGAAACCTAACCAAAATATGTAGCACATTGCTAGAATTATTTCTGTGAGAATTACTCAATGTGACCTTCTGTTGTTTGTACCAATACTTTCAGAGATGGCAGTGAGGTAAGTACCCCATGCCATTCTCAATAGCTCTGACTCAGCCATATTTCCTCCTTTGATTGGCTTGGCATTGGACTTAGCTACCTCTGACAGCCATTCTTGAGTCCCAGTACAGATTCAAGAGTATTCCTGGAACAAGTCTCATTTGTATTCACTCCAGCAGATAAGTGAGGGATAGCCACCATGCTTCCAAGTCTCCTCTGAGTACTCCCTCAGACATGAGTTCCATCCCTACTGCATTGCATTAGAAATCCCACAGAAAGAACAATGGCGGGAGTAGTGTATGTCGTATTTCACATGACACCCTTCTAGTCCCCCTCAGATATATTTTTCCTGATGATTGATATTGACCAACTTAGCTTTTCCTTCATTTCTGTTCACTGAGACCCTAGAAGAAACTAGGGCTCAAGCCTCCAAGGTCCTATTTGTGAAATAAGGAAATTATTCTCTACCAATATCTTAAAGATAGGATACCTTATTTGAAACAGATGTTATCAAAGGAATATTCACTTAGTAAAAACATCTTGGCTTCACAATGATGCTTATAAGGCAATAAGGTTAGAAGCCCCAGAAATATTTAAGGAACTTTTAAAAGGAAAAGACAACCCCCATCTATGCTGTGTAGAGGACCAAACCTGTTTTCCAAACATGGCCTATGTATAATAGTATTCAGTAATCAAAGGAGTGCTTTCTAAACTTTGAATGCCATGAACCAACAGTATGAAAAAAACATCTTTGAAAGGGACCTATGTTTGATAACCTAATTATGATATTATTCTATTCAAATACTAACTACTATCAATACCACTTAATATCATTTTAATTCTAAAAAGCAGAAAAAACATTACAAAATTTAAAAATGGAAGGTTACATTCCCCAGAAAAGATTTGGCAGTCTTTTTCTGATAAGCTGTGTATCTTCTCATAACCATACAACTAAGTTTTTGTTAGTTTATCAAACAGAATAGTTTGTACTGTCATTGTTTGATTGTCCACTTTTTATGCTTTGATTTTGTAACTTGAACTACTTCTAAGATAACAATATGTAATTTATCAACTAGTGATTTCTTACTGTTATTTTTATTAAATTCTATATAATTTCTACCCTTTTTTCTGTTTTGCTTTTTTTCTCTAAATAAAAAAGAAAAAGATGTGTATCTTCATGTGTGTGTGCAGGCATATGTGAAAATGTCAGCACTGGCTAATACTGTACTAGTGCTTGAGTTGGCACTTAGGAATCACTTACTTTGACCGTATTTTTCCCTTGCTAGTGCTTCAACATCCCTGAAAGTTATACATCCGAAAATAGGTACAAATAAACAAGAGGTAAACAGTTTTAAATGACCAAGTCCCCTTTTCTTCAGAAACTTACGTTTTTCAAGAACTTAGGTCTTGGGAGCCCCTCTTTTCCCTCCCGAGGTCTTCTAATCCTACTCTCTCTTCATGCCTCTTCATCGTCCTTGCCCTCTGTAAAATTTGCCCCCATCATCTGAGACCAAAAGACATTCCTTCCTTACCTCAACCAGGCAATTTAAGAAATACCCTAGCGTGTACACTCCAGACTCTCTTAGAGGAGAACTCCCTTTTTACGTTTAAAAGCAGTGTACCCTTAGACAGCCTAGTGAAATCTTACAATCTCAGTTAGCTCAGCCTTAGAATGAGGATAAATTTCTCTTCAAAGGCTATTTTGAGAATACAAAATGAAGCATTGTCCTTTAATTTTGCCTTGCATATTGATGTGGTAATTAAAAAAATATTGTGAATTGTTTATTCTCTACCCTAACAATAGAGGCATTAATCATCCATCATGTATCTTTCATTTTATGATTTAAATTATCATATGTTTTTATTTTCTTTACCAGAATCTAAGGCTTGAAGGCCTTATCTGTTGCTGATAGATCGTAGTACCTGACTCAGTGTTCTGCCCATAGTAAATTCTCTCTGTGTGAGGATGGACACTAAGACACAGATCCACAGTGTTAGACTGCTGATCTCTAATATCACTTGGAAGTGTGTGGTCATCCTTAAGGATGCTTTTTGTTGGACCTCTCTTCAACCGGGCTTTGGAGAATCCTTCTAAGAGTTCCACAGCCTCGTTCTTCTTTGCCTCCAGCCTTTTGTCCCTTGATTTGAAGTTCAAATGTAAACAAGTTGCTTGACTGCTGCTCTGTGGAGCTGGGCAGGCTCAAGGCTGTCCAGTGAGATAGATGATCTGCTTTCAAAGCAATCAGTTGACAGATCAGTATCGCAGGGAGTGGTAATCAGTGTCAGGTTGGAGTCTGGTCACCAGGATGTTTTCTCACTAAGTGGTTTTCCAGGTCTGAGGGCCCCTATTATGAAACTGAGTTCTGTCACCCTTCTGGTCTTGTAGGCCCCCCCACCCACCTCCAATTTGTACAATAGGCTGTCCTACACACCAGCTTAATTACTCCTAGTGGTTAGCCTTGGGTGCATGTGAAATAATAGCTACATATTGTGGAAAGCTAATTGTCTCAACATTTTAAATTGTTGACTGTATGAAGTGATAGTAAGGAACTAAAATTTTCTATGGACATGTATTATAAACAAGTAAATCAACAAGAAATCAATAAAGCTGCTTTTATTTTGGAAGAAAACTATTAGTTCAAAGCAGATAGAATTGCCAATATTCAACTAATTCTGACCCACAAGAAAGTGTCATATCAGTCAACCTATCAGCTATTAACATGAGGTTTGATTTTTCTTTTTAATTGTTTCCTAGCCCCTGGTTTGCACTTAATATTCACATCAAATTGTAGACGATGATGTGGGAAGAAGCTTTTCAATCAACATTTTATTTTATTCCAACATTTAGGACATGGAAGTGGAATGCCATGTGGATTCTTATGTCTAGGCGTTGGATCGGCTCGCAAGATTTGTGGGCATCTTCTCTGTATGATCTTCTGCATGATGGGGCATTTGCTCCTGACGGGAATAGAAGGAAGTATCTTTTGTACCATCACAAGGATTGGCCTGTCTGTTGACTCTATAGGATTTCTGGAGTCTGCAGTGTTGTATGTTCCATGGAAGCAGGGATAATGATTGTCTTGTGTGTATATTCCTCGCTGGTACCTCAGCCACAGTGGGCACTGGCACGTATGTATTAATTGAGCTGAAGGAATTGAAGCACAGGACTCTGATGATTAGCCTTGTTTTTTCTTGCTTTTGTGGCCAAAAAAACCAGCCACCCAAGGAGCTTGAACGTTTGGTTGCCTCAGGTTGGACTTCAAATTTCAGATATGAATGTTCCTACTTCCAGTGATCACTCCTTCTGGGGTGGAAATTTTATTTCCATGAGCCACAGGCCACCCATACTGTAAACCTGAGGCTGCTTTCTATACCATTGTGTCTTGGGCTGGTTCCCTCACAATTCTTTCCAGATGTGGAGCGCTTTCAGGTAGTTTACCAGACTCTCATTCAGCATCCATTGTCTGGTTTTGCATTCCCTTGCCCTCTGAGAAGGAGCACTCTGGTAATGTCTCATATATTGTATTCATGAATCCAGAAATTTCAGGTAACTTACAGATAAAATCTCTCATTAATTCTGAATCCTCTAGATGTTTGTTATAGATATCTCTTGAGCCAATTGCTTAGTAATGCAATACTTAAAATATTTGTGTGTAGATGCATAGTTTCATACTTTTATTCTTTGGGCTTTAATATCAATTTATGGTCATGGAATATGCTCTTGCACCATTTTTAAGTTTAAGCGTGTGATACATTGGTGAAACCTCACCAGGAAAGTGGCCGTGTGCATTTGCTTTTTGTTCTGTTGGCACATATAGCAAATGGTTAGTAAGTGGGCTTTAGACAGTCTCATTCTGTTTCTGTGATGGCACAATAGCAACTTCTTCAGTTCTGTTACAGATGAGTTATAGGTGGTCTCACTGCTTCCCCTTGCAATGTTGAAGTATATATTTCTAATATAGCCTTCAAATTACTTCCTGAAATCTATTTCTCCCAGTTACCAGGTATAAAGCTTACTGTGAAATTGCAACCTATTTTATTCTGGATGCTCTCGTACCAAAGCCATGCCAAGTACAGAAATGCTGAGACCTGATTCATTCGGAAGCAAATCTATATTTACTAAATGACCTCCTTTAAAAAAACAGCAACAAAAAAGCATGCAAAAATCAGACACCTAAAACATGCTCTTCACCTCCTTACTGAATCCTCAGGCTACCCGAGCCTATATTAATGATAAGCTGATGCTTTGATAAATGATCATTTTAATCTAGGCTTTATCAAAGAATAAACAATGTTAGCAGAAAGGGAATTAGAATAAGAAATGGCATATCTGCCTCTGCATCATGGATCTCTCATAGTTAATACTTTTTTCTATTTTTATAAGTCTATTTTTGGTACTGGAGTTACAGAAATGTAGCTAGTTAAGAAAAAAAAAAAAAAAAGTAAGATGGTAGTATTTACTGCAATGGCCACAAGATGGCAGACCTAAAATCCAAACTTCTCAAAGTAGCTGAGATACTTACATGAGGAATTACATCTTTGAGGATACTTTAAAAAGCCATCATCTTCCCAAAAGAAAACTTTTCTAGCTTATAAATTATTACCTAGATTTTAGCAGGCAAAACAAAACAAAAAATAACAGCTTTGAGTTAATGGACATTTGTGTACTCCTCCTCCTTAGTGAGAATCAATCCTCCCAGAAACTTGCTCTCTGCTTGGCTACCACCTTTACCTACAGCACACACAGAAGTTGCTCAGTTTCCTTCCCCTGTGCAGAAGTTCTGCTGCTTTATTCCTCCTCATAGAAACTCCCTCAAAGGAGCTGCCTCCAGCAAACTCAATTTTATGTGCTTTTCTCTACAAAGATGTCTTCTGTAGAAACTTGATTTGATTTTTTAAAATGATGTATGGACAAAATTCTAAAATGCGTCTCCTTTTACATATATACTCCTCACAGCCAATCTATTTTGTTCTTCATCACAGTTTAGCTCGTCAGAATCGTCTATTCCATCTAAACATAAACAAAGGAAGATTTGATGTAACACCAAATACTCAAATTAAGCAAGGAAGCATCTAGTTCACAATATAGGAGAGCAATGTGCTTCTCTGTACAAAAACTAATGAGCCTTAGAAGTTTTAAGGGTACAGTTGAAGGAAAATTAAAATATATTGTGTTAAGGAAATTTACATGTACACATGCATACACACATACACATCTCACTTACAATAAGAAAAAAAATAGACTGGATGCCCTGGGGGCTAAACATTGCTGGAAATTCTGTAACAATTGCTTATTCCTAACCAAACTGTTAATGCAGTGGAGTAAGTCTCTTGACAGTAACTGATCACCAATGGACAGTAGATTTAGTTTAGGTGGACATTGGATAAAGCTCTGCCCCACAATGAGGTCCAGACTGATTTGGTTTTCTCATTATCCATAGCCAATAAACTTCCAGGAACTCTGACTGAGTGCATTTCACATAGAAACCATGTCGGCAGAGTTGAATAGTTAGCAGAGAAACCTCCTTGTCACTGAGTGGGAATAACAGGAGTGAACAAGGATCTTCACCTAATGGTCCACAGGGACACAGAGTCTTGCGATCAATATTGAAAGTCCATTTCATTTATCGTCTCTGCCTTCAATTTTTAAGAGATTCTTTTTAACGGGAGAAATTGTGAAGTTGTTTGACATTGGTTAGATTGTGCACTTGACCTTGACTTTTAAAGGGTTGCCTTTCAGAACATGTTTTCATTTCTTGTACTGTGTGAGATCACATCCTGCCTACCTACCTCTGCGTGGCCTTTTGGCTGGAATGATAATGAACAGTTATTGACCAAGTCAGGCCTGGCTGTCTGGGATGTAGCTCTTCCACGGTCAGCAGATCTTTTTCCATGCTCAGAATCTGTTTTCCCCTTTAGGTTTGTTTGTGAAGCAGATGTCAGCTCATGAAAGTCAAATGTGCAGCTTAACAGAAACCAATTTTAGAGGTTTCTTTGAAAGTCATCTTTTAAGTAAGAGAATCATTAACATGTTTAGATACATTTCATACAAAGAGGAGCCCAGTTTAAAATAATGCAAAACTTTCAAATCTTTAAGTTTGGTGGTGTCCATATTATGTCATAATGAGTGATTGCCAACATACATTGTGTGCTATGTTAGACACCAAACGAAATCTGTGTAAGCTTTATCACATTCAATTCTTTAAATGTCTGAAAGAGTTGCAATAATTCTTTTTATTTAAAGTTAATATATATTTCAGAGATAACAGGTAACTTACCTAGGGTCACAGAAACAAAACATTGCTGAATTTCCCAGGTATATTTGATTGAAAAGCTCAGGCACTGAAAATCGATACCTTCTCTGAAAGACTTGAGTGATATTCTACTTGTGTGGCTAAGTTAAAAAAGATTATAGTAAGCTAAGGTGCTCAAAAGAAATCCCCTCTCACCCTTTTCTCCCTTGTTCTCTTTTTTCTTTTCTTTTCTCCTTTCAGATCCCACACGGTTTTCAGTGGTGCCTCACATATGACTGGTGCTTAGACACAGACAGTGGTCCCTTCCATTTCTCATTGCCATTTTGTCAGTTCTCAAAAGGTCTGGGGATTGGCAAAGCAGTTTAGAATGGGGCCAGTAGCTCTTCCTGACATATATCCTCCTATGGCCCTGGACGTTTTCCATGTGAGGAAATCAGCCACCTTCACATTTGTGAACACACCCTTGTAGCAGAATGCTTAGTGGCACTGGCATTGCCATCTCGTGGTGTTTTGAAGCAGGCTTGACAATTGTGAGCTGGCTTCCTAGCCAGTTACACTTGGAGAAAGCTACACAGGGGGCCAGCTGCCTCTCTGGATCTTGCAGTAAGCTAGGATTCAGATAGAAGTTGGTGCAGACAGCAATGAACTTCCACAAGACTCTGTGTTCCCTGTGTTAGGAAATTCTAGTTGTGTGTTATTAGGTTTCAAAAACAGAATTCTCTATAATTGGGGTAAACTATTTTTTTGAGGTCAGTTTTAGGTGGGCGACAGAGAGCAAACCACATTCAGGAGTCTGGGCTGCCAAAGGCCAGCCTCTTCAAACCTGGTGTATTCTTTGTCCTTGCTGCGACTGGTGCTTGCTCAGATGCATCCCACACTGTGGGCTGCACCTCATGTGAGCTGCTTTGCTTTCTGTATGGGCTTTTCTGCTTACATCAAACATGGGACTGGGAGATAGGATACTAATTGATATCAAATAACTTTTTTTCTCAAGATTCTATTTGAAAATACACCTTTTAAAGTGGAGGCAGATGAACATCTGTCTCAAGGTCTGATCCCAGCAAACCTCCACCCAGCCCTCCACTCAGAGGTGAGACAGAAGCTGTTTTGAGTAACATCTTAAGATCTTTCTTCACCCTGTGTCTTAAGTCACCTCCTACTGAACCTATGGTTGAAAATTCAGGGTCATGAGGAAAAGAAAACAGTAATTAACTGGGGAAAGTTGATTGAGCAGAATTTCTTTTTTCCCACAGTCTGATTGGAGCATGACTGCCTGGGGCTAAGCACCATACATAATCTAAGTTCTGCCTCCTATGTCATTATCCAAACATTGCTTAATGGAATGCCTTTTTTTCAAGCATCTGCTTTTGTAATTGAGTGTGTTCCTAAAGATGGGTCAACTAAGTAAAACAAGAGCCCATTGGAAAAAAATGTGTTCGTTTCTGCCCATTACAGTTTATAACAGTCCCTAATTGGCTTGCTTTGTTTGCAGCTCCTAAAATTAATTTTAGATCCCCTCTCAGAGCTCAAATCATCATTAATAGAATGAAAATAACAGGGGTGAAACAGAAATGTTTACAAAGCTCCTTTTAAATTGGTGGTGCTAAGTGTCTGGGCCATGTGTTACCATCGGTGGATTTGGATTTTGGACAGCTCTGTGACAGTCAGCCACAGGCAACAATGCAAGAGAAGGCTTTTGCCTTGGCGGTAGATGCCCTTCGGTCCTCTTTTGTTTTAGTCCAGGGAAGATTTTTTTCAGGATGGCTCAAACCATATAGATTTGTGTATGTGTGTGTGTGTGTGTGTGTGTGTCTTCTTGTGTCTTGCCTACCTCCCACAAACTGAATGACAATGTAGGATTATTAAATGTGTTCTTGTCTGTACATTTATCCATTGTTAACCTTGACTAAATGCATAGGAGGGCATAGAATTCCCTTTCCCCCTCCATTGTTGCCCTTATTTGTTAAAGAAATTATTCCCCTTGACATTTGTTTAGGCTGCACTTTGATAAAATGGTGTCTATGATCTACTTTCTTAACTTGGCATTCAGCAGACTCTTACAGATTTATTTCTCTTTGCATTATCTTATCTTCCTTCCTAGCATATTTGGGCTTCCTTTTCATATTTTAAACTATATTTTGGGGCATAGACAGATCACATTAGTAACTGTGTACTAGAATATGGCAGCGTCCTAGAGACAATTTTTCAAACCATCAATATATACTTTTTTTGGTATATGTACTGTGAAACAAGGACTTTTCACTATATAGTTAGCCCCACTAACTGTCTAAAGATATCTTTATATGTCATTCTTGTGTTGTCTATGAGAAAACAAAACCAAAAAAATAGACTAAGTGTTGAAATGCTTTCAAACTTATGGGAATTCTTTCCAGGTTGATTGAGCAGTAACAATTTCTGAATTTATTGGGAGAAATAATAATTTTTCTTTATGTTCCAATTTATATCCAAATGTCTTGTTGCTAGTATACTTGTTACACTCAAACCTTTTTTTTTAATAGTGGATGAAAACTGCAAATGTGTAAATTTTCCTAGTTTATGAATGGTGATGTGGTATTTAAGCCTCTTAATTTATTCCAACATTAGTCATTTTCTCAAAATAGGGCATGACGTGGTTTTTGTGGGTATTTGTCCTTAGGTACTTTATATCAATTTATCAGCAACTTAGCTCACAGGAATTGTCAAAGTGTAGAATCTGATGAAAGGTTGGCAAAATGAAATTAATCTTTATATAAAATTGCGTCTAGTATTACCCACTCTGAAAAACACCTGACCTTTAGAAAACCTGTATCTAACTGTGAAGAATTAGTGTAACAGTGATTTAAATTATTAGCTAAAGTGTACCACTTAGTAGAGAGTTCTTTTCCTCTTTCTATAAAACTTGTTTCATATAAACAAAAGTAATGGTGTTCTGTCAACACAGAACACAGGGTTGGCTTAGCCTGAATCCTTGTATAAATAGTGACAGCCAGGTATGTCTTAACATATTCAGACACCCTTCCAAATATCCAAATGTATGAAATGGTCCCACTTTTCTAATTGTATATACCTTGTGATCTTCTGCTAATTACTCCTTGATTTAAATAGACTAGAATTTTTGAGTGTATATCTCAAAGTAACTTTAGGGGAAATCATTAGTTTTTGTGCCAATATTTAAATAGAAATTTCAAAATATATATGGTTTTTATTACACTTATTTTATTTAGAGTTTTATGTTTATATAATGGCAGTATTTATAAAATAGGTTTATGAGCCAAAAGCAAAAAAAGTAACAAAAACAAAAGTAGAAAATGTTATGAAGAGCAAAATGAATTATTTTGTTTGCCTATGAATATTAATGACTGACTAAATGTACCTTTATGAAATGATTTTAAATATGTTTTATGGTTTAACAATTAGGAATAATTTAATTTGGAACTGTATTTGGTGATAACATCTATGAAGAATTGGAAATTTATTCATTCCTAACAGTAAAGTAAGAATTAAAATTAATTTCCTGGGATGATTGACGGCATTTTCAGAGGAAAAATAAGCATTAAATGTTTAAAAGCCTTAATTATAAAATTATAAGGAAAAACAAGTTTGGAATAATCATTCCTTGGGTTGGCAATGACATTTAATGATTATTAGAGTTGTTTAGTGCCAAATTTTGACTGAAGAGGTAAATGGGTTAAAGTGACCAAAAAGTAGACACAGGGAGTTTAGTTAGGAGATTACTGTAGCTTTTTAAATGATGTAGGTTGTACCACAAGTTGTGTGCATATGAAAGCATGTGTGTATATACCTACCTGAGCATAACAAATGAGAGAGGCAAAACATAAATAACTTGGGTAACAAAATGAGAAAAATTTGCCTTTCCTAAGCTTTTGAAGCATGCACTTGCCATTTCATTGGTGACCGAAGAGCTTCGCTTATAATTTTTAATTGCTGGCTTTTATGATACTTTGTGGGAAGTTTAAGCAGATGACCGAAAAAAAAGTAAAAGACAAGTCAGTCCATCCTACCATAGTGAAAAGATAACTGTTGTAATTTTGAGGTGTTCCCTTTTAATTTTTCCCCTTAGGGATCTTACTGGATATCCATGTGTGTCTGAGAAGGGACTGAGATTTCTCCTACTGGTATGCTAACAGGTTAGCTACCTCGGTGTAATGTGTGTCAAAGAGCAGAGAATTCTGGGCCAGACAGGATTTTATTGCTTATAGTGCAGACAGCACTGTTCATGTGCTCATATCGATTGTCCTTGTTCACATTCTGTGGAAGCCAGGGGATGGGCCAGATGAATGTGCAGCTGATGGTGTTACAAGAAGTAGCATGAGGGAAGTTGAGTATTTTATAATGGGCAATAACATGGCTGCCTTTACTTTGGAAGGAGGCGCTATTATACAGGGCAGTAAGCATGTCTACCAAAGGGAGATAGCACCTCTATTTTACAAGACTAGTCACTGTTGAACACAGCTATCCTTGAAAGATTTTAGAAAAGATAATAGTCCCTTTACTTGTAAGATGTACAGAAACATGGCAGATTCATTGGGAACAGAACCTTGCCTCAGTGAGGTCGGTATCAGCATTTAAAATGGCTGCATATAAATAATAGAGAAACAGTCATAGAGTGGCAGTATGTTTTACCATCAATTCCTAATACAGATGGTGTCTATGAAACAAGCCTGACTTAAGACATTTCAGTTTAGGGCAAAGAATGTAGAATATTATAGTCACGTTGTATGTGTCGTGGCTAAATGTGAAGCAGATAGCAAATGGGCTTTCCCTGATGTGAAGTTGCCTTAGCCTGTTCAGTTTGGCCTTCATATAAATACTGCTGGCTGTGAGTAGTGAGCATGTCTGTTGTCTCAAGACCAGAGGAGACAGTCTCTGCAAACCCAAATATTAATGCTGCTGGTGACAGCCATGCTGTAATATTTCCCTTCTAGAAAGTAGAGCTATGTCCTGACATATTCTGCTACTCATACAACTGTGTAATCCTCAGACAGAAGCTCTTACTACCTGGAGTTAATGAGGCCCAAGAAAGTCCATAAAAATCCCTGCAGCAAAATGGAAAAAAATCTGAGACCCAAATAATGGCCATCTTGTCAAGACATCTGGAGGGGATCTGGTCTAATGATAGAGATTAAGAAAAGGCAAAAGCAGAATAATGACTAGGTTTTACTCTTGAGATTTGTCTTTACAGAGTGGACCCAGTGTGGAGGCTTCCTTGGAGCTCTGGGATTTTCTAAGGTGTCTAGATGTCATGAATTACACACATGGTAGGGCTGGAGGGGGAATCAATGAAACATACCCAGAGAGCCATTTCCTAGTCAAAAGATGTCAAAGAAAATCTCAGGTTAAAATGTGTGATGAGTTTAGCCAACTTAGACACTAAAAGTAGAAAGAGGCACCTTTAAATTTCTCAGTAGCCCATGATCATTGGGCCAGAGGCAAAGCATTATGATTTTTTAAAAATCAAAGGAAGACTAGTGATATTGTCAAAGGTTTGTAAGTAAAGTCAGTGAATTTCTGTATTCTTTGAATCAACATTGTTGATTACCCATTATGCTCCTGGCTCTTCTAGAAGCTGGAAGATTAGTGGTACCCAAGACAGATAAAGTCCAAGTTTCATAGAACATCTAGTCTATAGGCAAACAAATAATAAATAGCGAAGACCTTGTCAAGTGATGAAGGGTGCTGTAGAAAGTATTAAATAGTGTAGCATAGCAGAACCCTGACCAGGACTTACGGTAGAAGGTAGAGAAGTGCTATTTGATGGAGCAACCAGAGAAGACATTTGGCCAAAACCTGGAGAGTAAGGAGCTGTTGGCAAAGGCAAAGCCTATGGAATGAGAACAAGGCTAACTTCCACTAAATAAACTGAGAATGGAAAGGGGACCCTAATATCTCTGCCTATTTTCAAAAGAAAATGTCTTTAAAAAGTTACACTTAATATTGAAATTGTTACCTAGTGTTGTTGGATTGCCTTGGAGACACAGGACTTTTCTTCAGAAATGAATGGATGGAGGGATGGATGGATAGATGGATGAAAGTGCCTTAGAAATGAATTGATTGAGCCTCTTCCACTTGTAATTTGTAGCTGTACTTATGAAACCACTGAAGGATGCTTGTCTCAGAAGACAGCACATGTAAGTTTTAGGGATTCTAACCCAAACTGCTTTGTCCATTCTAAATGTCAAGAAGGGAATTTGTTTTAATCATGGCATGTGGCTCATTTCCACTCTAAATGCCTATTGTTGGATTTTTTTCACTTTATTAAAATGATCACAATATTCTTTATTTTTACCAGACAGGAAGCACTTCTTGCAGCAATCAGTGAAAAAGATGCAAATATTGCCTTGCTGGAATTGTCTGCCTCTAAAAAGAAAAAGACACAGGAAGAAGTTATGGCCCTCAAGCGGGAGAAGGACCGACTAGTGCATCAGTTAAAGCAGCAGGTGGGGCCTCCTGCATGAAAGGTGTGTTTTGCTGGGCTTGGGGCGTTGGGTGCTTTTTCTGGAGTTAGCCACTCTTCATTTTCCTAGTCTATCCTGTGGCTCAAGCAGCTAAAACCAGGTAGGAACAAAATGGGCCAAAATGGTGCTAGAACACGATTTGACTGCTTTTCTGTGTTGATGGTGCACGTGGCTGGGCTTATGTGGTTTGCAATCAACGCTGTGTTTCTTTTATATTAGCATCATCTCCCCAGAAACATCTCTCAGCTCTCTTCCTACCAGTGGACTTTGACTTTTAAATAAATCCTAGTAGTTCCCAATTAAATTCTGGGTACCTTCTTTTCTATTGGACCTATGATCTTCTCTTTCTTTTTTGTCCACATTTTAGTCCATGTAAATAACTTCCCTCATTCAGTTTTAAGTTTCTGTCTTTCTATCCTTCCAACTATGGTTCTTCAACTGTTTTCTCCAGGATGTTTCAGTAAAGAAGCAGCTCCTAGTCCCTAGTTCTACAGACTGGGCATAGAACCTCATGGCCATTATTCTGTCTAAATTTTTTCTAAAATCACCTTTCTGTACCATTATTCTATACTTCCTCTTCTCTGGCCATTATATTTGTTTCCATAGAAATAGAGGGAAAGGCTTAGGCCAACTTATACCTAAAGTTCTTTGCCTTTTGGAATTATTTCTGGAAGTGGCTTAAAATGGAAATAATTGTACCCTGAAGTCTACAGATGTTATTTTTCCTCCATATATAACTTGAGAATTTCACAAAGCAATGACAGTTCACTCAGATTCTAACTTCATTATGACATTCTCTCAGCTCAGTGGTCTGTGCCTCATGTGGTGTTGCAGGGATTCTATCCTAGGTAGGGTAATATAAGGCTCCAAAGCTCTCTAAATGGCATGTTTACTATGCAGAGTATCTATACTGATTTCCATCCCTGCAAATGGCTCTCTGCCTGCTAGGGTGAGCTTGACTGAGAACAGTGTGTAGGATGAGTGGAAGGGAAACCTGAAGGAATAAAACCCCTTAACTTACAGTGGGGCTAACCTTTTCCTCCTCAGGAAGGAAAAGGGATCTGATAGCCCTAAACCAGACCATTTTTCATGGGGCTGCCTTGCTGAAAGACAGAGACTGCCTCCATGCCTGGGCCCTCTCCTTGCAGAGAGAGAATCTCAGTTGCTGCCAAACACTGGGTTCATTCACAGAGCAGCATGCCTCACTACTGCTGGCCCCAGGGGTAGGAGACTGCTCACATCTATCTGCTCTCTTTGTTTGTAGCTGTTCATCTTCTATATGGGTTTTTTTACCCACTTGGCCATAAAAAGTCAAGATGAGCATCCTTCTCTCTTTCCCCCAATTCTTTCTTTGTCTTCCCTACAAACTCTCCTCCTGCACCTAATCTTTGTAGCTTTGTCCCACAGGTTTATAGACCTAAGAAACGGCCCCCAAGCTCAAGTATACCATGCACTTGTGATGCTGGCTACAGCCCAGATATTACGGCCAAGTACCACGGGTCCAGCTATGATGTATGCATGATCCAAAGGTCTCAGGTCAGTCAGCTGCTAAGGAGACACTCACCCCCAACATGGGAATTGGGGATACATAATCACTATATCCTCTTCTGACCTTCACCTCTTCTGATAACTCCCAGTGCTACCATTGGAGACCATAGGTGATAGCGTCCTATAATGATGTGCAGTGTAATTTCATTTATTGTGTGGTTACAATAGTTCTGAGCTTAATGGCCACCCTACAGGGTCAGCTCTTCTGAAATGGCCTTGTGAGGCTGCAAAGCCAAAGAGCCAGAGGCATTTCTATCAGTCAGGGTGAATTATTCTGGGTAGGTTTGTTTCTTTCTCTTAGATACATGTAGATACCTCTACTTTTCCCAGTAAGGATTTTTTTTAAAGCTGCTTTCTTTTTTTCTGAGCATCATGAAAACGTACGCCTTGATTCCACTAAGGATCAAGTGTAGCCCTTCAGTTTGCTCCTGGGAAATTCCACAAAGCCTTCATTCTTTGCAACAGGCTTGGTTTTGGGTATCATGGGGCACATTTGGGAAATCCCAGCTGTGTAGAGTTAGGCCCTTGCCTGGGCTGAGGCCAGATCTGAAGGGTTGTTGTAGAGGGTGAGGCAGTGAAGGGAAGGCTGGGCTCCTTGATGATGTAGCTTAGGTCTGAAATCCCTTCTTACATCCTATCCACCAAAAAAGCCAGAGAAGCCTCATTAATTTA
>PVLA01002506.1:0-265384 GCA_004027455.1 Hydrochoerus hydrochaeris
GAGGAGAAGGAGGAGAAGGAGAAGGAGAAGGAGAAGGAGAAGGAGAAGGAGAAGGAGAAGGAGAAGGAGAAGGAGAAGGAGACGGAGACGGAGACGGAGAAGGAGAAGAAACAAAACTACAGCAAAATTTCAACACACATCAATCAGGGTGCAACCACAGAGTGAAGAGAACTCACAACAGTGGGTGTTGTCATCTCTAAGTCATTCACCCAGAGCACAAGAAGTCTGCATTCGATTATCTGAACAGTACCGGCACAAATCTTTCTCTTTAGTGAACTCAGAGAAATCAGTAAATAGTATAACTATTTTAACTATTTTATATACATATACATAGATATACACATGTTTTTTTTCTTTCAGCTTCTCACACTAATGAAATATGTTTACACATTTTGTCTCATTTATTTCACTAATGAGTATGTGCTCAAATTATATGCATTTACCTTTAAAAGTCTCCAATCTATCTTTATTTATGGCTGAGAAATACTCCATTGTATAAAAATATCACTTTTTTTTATCAGTTCCTCAGTTGATGGGCACTTAGGTTGTTTCCAAAATCTGGCTATTACAAACTGTGCTGCTATAAACATGAGTGCACATATATCACTGTGGTATGATTTTTTAAATACCTTTGTGAAAATACCCAGAAGGGAGATAGCTGGGTTGAATCAGACCTCTGGTCCTAGATTTTGAGGAATCTCCAGACTGATTTCCACAGTGGTTGCACCAGTCTGCACTCCCACCAACAGTGGAGAAGGGTTCCTTTTCCCCTCAGCCCCTTTAGCATTTATTATTGCTTTATTTCTTGATAGTGGTCATTATTTCTAAGGTGAGGTGAAATCTCAGTGTTGTTTTAATTCGTATCTCTCAAGTGACCAGTGATGTTGAACACTTTTTCATGCATTTATTTGCTGTTTTTATTTCTTCATATGAGAAGGGTATAGTCATCTCAGATGCCCATTTTTGGAATGGGTCTTTGAATCTTGGAGGACTGATTTTTTTTTTTTTTTTTTTTTTTTTTTAGATCTTTATATGTTCTCAATAGCAGTCCTTTGTCTGCGGAGTATCTGGCAAACATTCTTTCTCATGTTGTGGGTTCTCTTCACTCTGTTGGTGGTTTTTCTTGCTGTGCAAAATCTTTTCAATAGGGTGAGATATAAATTTAAATTTTCAAAGAGAGTGTAGCAAGATATGTTTTATTGGGTCATACTAACACCAAACATGAATTGACTTCATGTACAAGGAAAATGATCTGAACCCAAACAAGAACAATATTTCTCAGAGCAATACCCCTAAGAGCAATGCATGATCTTTTCAAGTAAGCGTAGTAAGAATAAATGCATTTTAATCATGTTAAATATTTATGTTGTTTATGAAGCAGACTTTTCAGGCTAAATTATTGGTAAGCCAACTCTTCAATTTTAAGAGATAGTTTATGTCACCTTCACTGTTCTTGAAATCTGTGCAGATATCCTGTGTTATTCAAACTCATAGGATTGAGCTATTATAATTTTAATTAAACTCACAAACAGGTCTATTAAAGGCAGGTGTAAGGAGAGACAGAATTAAGCAAGAAAGGTGAGGATTAAAACGATATTAAGTATTAATGTTTTGTGGTTTATCTTTAAATATCAAAGGAGGCTAAACTGGAGTGAAGGAATATTGACTATTAAATTTCCAAAGTGAAAAGGAACTAGTTCTAATTTCAGTCTTTAAGTACAAGGAGGAAAGAAGAACCTCAGTTAAGAATTGTTTATAATGTTTCTCTAAGTTCCATTCAGTGCAATGAGATTGGTGACACACCAGGGAATTTTGAAGCAAAGTAAGATTTTGCTCCCAGAATATTTTATGTATAGACTATCTACTTAGAGCCGATTTTTCTAAAAATATGCATAGGAAATTTCTCATAGAAAATGCTAACAGACTGTTAAGTCTTGGAAGACTAGAGAGCTACTACCACCTACTTCAAAATATAATGCATAAGCTTCATTAAAACAAAAGATTAATATGCCAACTTTACTTCCTTTTCCTACACTCTAATTTAAACAAGTTGCACACACAAGCGATACTATATGCATAAGGTTTTGCATTAAGTTTGCACTGTGACATTTGTTTATAAAAGTCATATGTTTAACTATGTGCCCCTGGGGCTGTGTTCTGGGCAGTTATGAACTCTAGTGAGTGCTGTCTTGATTTTAAAGAGAAAGCTCTCATTTTCATAAACTTTCAATGGAGACATTTCGGACCTGGGAACAAAATGCCTGGTTTATTATGCTTACTGTGGTCTTACATACTTACAATTAAATTTACTTACTTAGCATAGAAAGTGTACCCGATTGCCATGACTAGCAGGTAGCCCCTGCAAGCTCTGCGAAGCCCCTATTTCTTTTCTTTCAGCATTATTTATGTGTGCAATTTGTTTAAATTCCTTCTCTTTCTTCTTCTCTGTCTCTTCCCAGCCACCACTACTGTGAAGCAATTTCCCCATGATGCTCTGGAGGGTATTTATCATATTTTGGTTTCTATTTGGAACTTCTTACCGCATTCATAACCTAATGGCTGCATGGTAGTTAATAAGGGGCAGAAATCTTTATAGTCTTTTCTACCTTGGTTGAAATCCTGGCTTCTCTAATTTATGTCCAGCCATAACAATACTCATAAGCAGTTGTAGAACAGAAGACCTCCCAGCCATGGATTTGCTGCAACTTCAAGAAAAATGCAAAGACTTTACTATTTATGAGAAATAGTCAAATCTATTTGCTTTGCAGCCCATTCACATGTAACAATACTGCAGTAGTTTTATTTTTGTTAGCCCACAGAACTTTAACTTGGTATTTTTCTCTATATACATTTTATTTTTTATTTTTTTAGCTGAAGAGCTTGAAAACATAAAGTAAATGTGATCATTATGGGGTTCTAGAAATATAGTGTAGCTGGGCTTTTCAGATAAGATGTTTATTAACAGACTAACATTTTATGGTATGAAAAGTATGTGGGTTTCTATACTGAGTCCTGTAATATCAATATGAGTTGGGGTCCAAGTGGTCACAACTCTCACAGCTAATTATTCATGCTCCATCCAGGAAGTACCATTGTTTGCAATGTGGCTTAAGCTTATATAAACTTTGTGTTCTGATATCAAAGACATTACTCAGAGTAAACTTATAAGTTCAGTGAAACTTGGCAGGGAATTAATTTGGCTTTAACAGGGAAAGAACAGAAAGGAGATTCTTTTCCACCCTGCTACATAAAACTGTTCTACCCCTCACCCTGGATTTTTGCTTCTACACTCCATTCAGAGAGCTCTAGAATGTTCCCTAAAATACTACTAAGTACATGGAAATCACTGGACAGGGAGAAATGTCAGAGTTTCCCAACTCTAGAGCTCAGTGAAGAGTCACATTTGAAAGTGATAACCCTGAAGCACCATCTGGGATTATTCATTTCATAACACTGTAGTGTTAGAACTATGTCACAGAACCTTATCACTGGAAGGCCAAAAGTGCCTCCTGGAAGGACTGTCCTGAAGTGTGTACAGTTGTGTCTCATCTTTAAAAAGATCCGATCATGACCAACATTATCATCACCGTCACCATTTTCAATTCCAGTATAAAAGATGATTCGCGATATGCCCGATTGTCAATAGTCCTGTGACACCCTCCATGGTTAAAACACAAATGCTTAACACATGTAAAAATTCACCCCCACACATTCAAGAAGTCCAGATTAAGATGTTAGAAGGGATATTGTAATTTTTGTAACCTTGGTTATCTCTTTAGTTTCTTTTGAAGAATTAATTAGCTCAATGGCTAGTACTTTTGGTGACAAGTAAAGCAATATATTATTAAAGAACTGAAGAAGCTCTTGCATATTCTTTCTTCTTTGATTTTCCTGGATTTTATAATGGTCCTATTACACACTAATCTTCTTAGCATTTGCTATTGCTTTAATCATTCTCAATATCTCAACCCTCATAGCCACGAACTCATTAAGTCTTGTCAACGGGAGTCCATAAATATTGCTTAACTTCATTGTATTCTGTTCTTCTCTTATTATCAAAGTTAAGGCCATTGCAACATTGAGTCACCTCACCAGCATGTCTGGTGGCTTCTAATTCTCTCTACCCTAATTCACTGTAATAATAAAGATGCTTCTCTATAATTGATCACTTACAATGAACCAGAGATTATGATAAACACTTTTTGCAGTTTAATCCTCATAACTTTCTGGAAGAAACTTGTTTTTCCAACTTTACAGACAAGGAATCCAAGATTAAAGACAGTAAGAAATGTATGCATGGTCACTCAGCCTATACCGTAAGCTATTCTAGTCTGAATTTGAGTGCAATTCTATATGATTTCAAATTCTGTCACTAAAAGATCTATTACATTAGATAGATCCCTTCACATTAGGGGCAGAGTAGTCTTTCCAAAATACAAATGTCATTACATATTTCATTTCTTGCTGTCTCCTGTCACCTGTGTGATAAACTCAAGTGCATGTGAGGCTCCTCCCAGTCTGCCACATTTAGTTTTTCTGACTCAGGTCTTGGTAATCACCATGCTCCCCTGTGACCCAGTCATCCCCACCTGTGTGGTGTCCTTCCAAAGGATGAGCTTGTCTTATGCTTTTATATTCTCTTGCCTGTACTGCTGCTTCTGTTAAGATTGCTTGTTCTAAGCCGGGCATGGTGGCTCACACCTGTAATCCCAGCACTCGGGAGGCTGAGGCAGGAGGGTCGTTGTGAGTTCGAGACCAGCCTGGGCTACAAAGTGAGCTCAAGGCCAACCTGAACTGCATAGCAGGACCCTGTCTCAAAAAGACTAAATAAATAAATAAATAAAGATTGCTTGTTCTGTTTTCTTCCATCTGGAAAAACTCTGCTTAGCCTTCAGCTTGCATTTGAGAAGTGAACCCTCTGTGAGATCATCTATCTTTTGTTACCATGGCCAACTTCACTTCTACTTCCCTGAATATCTACCACACTACAACATTCTTCTATTTGGGTTCTCCTCACGGTGTTCTCCAGGCACTTGTTGGCACATCTGTTTTCCCTTTGGACTATGGCTTATGTACACCTCTGTGCTGTATCAGTTCTCCAGTTCTGATGCTTCTTCCCTTGTTCTACATACAGTCACCTGTTTATAGCATCCCTCCACCTAAAACCTCCAAGTATTTCTATCATATTTCAGATAAAATCAGAAATCATCAGTGTGTTGCAAGAGTCTTTATGTGCTCTGGTCACTCATCTCTAACCTCAGCTGTATGTCTCTATCTCTCCTACTCCAGGGTCAGGTCTGCGGCTTCCCAGCTGTTCTGTGAACAAAGACATTCTGACTCCAGACCTCAGCCTCACCAGGCCTTCTTGTCTTGGCTGGCTGCCTAGAAGCTCCACTCACTCCAGTCAAATTCCTCTAATTTTCTTTCCCTTTTTTTCTTTTCATCTTTCTTTCTTTCTTTCTTTCTTTCTTTCTTTCTTTCTTTCTTCTTTCTCTCTTTCTCTCTCTTTCTCTCTCTCTCTTTCTTTTCCTTCCTTCCTTCCCTTTCAGTATGATTTATGTTTGAAATGCACTTTGATAGTTTCATCTTGTAAGATGCCCCTCTCTTAAAATAACCATAGATTTCCTCTCCTTCATTTAAAATTTCTAATCCAATGACATAAAGTACACCACATGAGAGCACCTTATAAAACATTTTGTTTCCATAAAGCATTAAAATTTTTAGGAAAGATCATCAAAGATATATCAGACGGAGGTCAAATTCAAGCCTGCCTTGAAAATGGCAACTCCTAAAATAGATCCACCAAACTCCTCTCCCACCGAATCCCGGTGGCCTTAGCCCTGTAGGCGCCTCCCTTTAAACACCTCGCTTAGCTTCTGTTTTGCATCCTGCTTCTCTAATCACCCCAGGCTATTCTCTACTTTCCCGTTTCCTCAAACCAATCCCCAGCCTGGGGCAATTTCGAAGATTTTTTTTTTCTTGCTGCTTCCTTTCCATTTCCAAATCCTCTATCTCATCTAACTGAGGCTTCACGCATAGTAAATCCTCGCAACATTTTAAATAAATAGAAGCTCTAGTGTAAATAGTTTGTCTTCCCTGAAATTCATTGAAATTGAACCCTCATTGTGGGATATTAAGGGAGGGCAACTTCTTTTGCTAGAATATTTTTTTTGTATTTTCCTCATATCTTTATTAGAACATATTGGTTATACAGCCTAATATTTTATTTTGACAGATTCACACACACACATAATACACTTTAATCATTTCCCCTTTCATTCCCCTTGCTCCATCCTTGCCTCTAGTTTCATGTTTTTTTAGGGGAGAAGGATTGGGAGTCACGGTACCTGTGCCAAAGAGATAATTAATCTCACCACTCATGTAAAATATAAATATAAAATGATAGTCACTACCATGCCCTTTACCTTTCATCTATTCTTAGCACTGACCAGTATCTGCCACTGTATAACACTCCTAAGTATTTCTCTATTGTGTCCAATGTCCACTAAAACGCAAGTACACAAACAGCCCCTGCCGGCTGGCTCCAGTGCTCTGCCCTCAGGGCTATTACCAGCAGATACTTAGGAAGAATAAATGAGTGTGTGAGCCTCCTCCTCAGAGTGCAGTGTTTACATGGCCAGTTACTCTGCAGGACCTCAAAAGATACATGCTCTACACTGAGTGCACTGAGGTGGGGAGTATAGACAATTGCCACCTCATTTGACAAATTGGAAAAAAGGAAAAAAAAAAAAAGGTTCCTTATATCCAAAGGGTCATATCAGAAGCTGAGTGAATGGTAAGAGATTGTAGAGTTGATAAACAGGCCGAAAAGAAAGAAGAGAGAGTTACAGAATTATAACTCATTTAAAGAATTGAATGATCTGAAGGAATCAGTCCAAGGCCTAGAGGTCTGTGTAGTATAAGCCTGTAACTGTAGCACAGTCTGTGCTGGAAGCTAAAGAGTGTAAAGGAAGCCAGGGGATGATGTGCAAGGGGAAAGAAAAGACTGGAGCTGCTCTGAAAAAGACAGACGCCATCTTTCCTTCTTTGTTTCCCTTTTATAGCATTCTGGTGATAATCCTCCCTGAAGGGTGCGTATTCCACACCCAGAACTATGTTGAGTCAATTTAGCTGGGCATTACTTACTCAAATTGACACCATCCATCAACTATCAAAACTCCAAACAAATCTTACCCTCTTTCAAGACCCGTCTTTGAGACACCTCTTTTGGATCTCTGAAGGTTATGAATTTTGACCACAATTGATCACATGCTTTGCACAGGAAGCTTAATCCACATTTTAGCTCCTCTGAGGTCATTGTTCTTGTTGTTTCCATGGTAGCAGCCCAGTCACTGACTTATTTTGCAACTTTTACCCCGGTTTGAATTCATATTAAAAATCAATGAATACTGAGCCACTGTAGCATGTCATGTGTATCTAAGAGGACGAAGTGTTTATGCTCTGATAGAATTAACTTAAATAAGCTCCTGTAGAAAAGGATCTGTCAAAAGTACGACTCACAGTATAGAACAAAAGAGTAGATAGCATGGACTTGTCGAGTGATGGTCTTCACATACAGAATTGGAGAACAAAGGCTTCCTTTGCATTCCTTCCTGAATTTCCATGTGGTTCCAGAAGTATCTGGAAGCTATTGTACAGCACGGGAGTCAGCCAATGGCCCCGTTGGCACTGGGAAAGTTGTTACTCTGGATTGCAAGTGGTTTCAGAGTAGACTGACCCAGGGATCAAAGGGTGCTCCAACACACTCAATATCCTCGCAAGCAAAATTTGAGTTTTCCCCATTCTCTTTGCTCAAGCTTATCCCATGCCCAGTCTTCCTGGATTTTTCTACTCCTCTCAATTACACCCAGTAGGGACAAACATAGACCATTTTGACACAAGTGAGGGTCTCTGGTTTTAATTCGAACATGTCCCTTGTGATCACAATGCTTTCTTTTCCTCTCCTCTCCCCTGGTCTGTTTTCCTGCATTTTCTCTATCTCATTTGTCACCCTCCCTCCTTTTCTCAAATTTCTTCTAATCTCTTCCCTTTTTCTTGTCCTGCGCATTCTACTTTGCTAATTTCAAAGGCAGCTTCTACAAAATCAGACTTTGTCAGTACACATCCAACATTCTCTTTAGCTCATTTTCATTACAAAGCATATTATTTAGGGTGCACTGATGAAACTTGTTATGTCTTTCCAGCCTGTTGACTTTCCCAAATTGGACTAAACTCTCCTTCTGTTTTCTTTTAAAACCTTGCAACAGGTACACAGAGTAAGATGGATAACTTGGCAGCATCCTTCACAACTCAAGGAGGAAGTCAGCTGAAAGCACCTGATATCAGCACTCTTTCTGATGACCCCATTCACCCTGAAATCAGGAAATTGAAAGAAGAAAGATGAGAAGAAAATCACAGATGTGGCTGTGTTGTTACTTGATGGGAAGGAGTGAGTCCATGTGTGGTAGAGATGGGGGAAGATTGCTATGCAGAGGAGAATACTGTACACTAGAAAAAGATATGCTTTTAGTGTTACTTATAAAATTGACAGAAAATATTCCACTAAAAAGAATTATTTTCTATTTATCCTGGAGGATAGCTAATTCTATCCTACATTTGAATGTTACCTCATTTACGGCTAGGTTGTAACTTTAGGTAGGTGAGCATGCAATTATGATTTTCCTAGAATTGTTCCCACAGTGGCATTGGGGAGCAGAATTTCCCCATTTTAACAGCTAACTCAGAGCTCAAGTGGCAGCCCACCTGCAGCCAACGTGAAGAGAGGCTGACTGGCAGTTCTAATTGACCATTTCTACCCATGTTCCTCTCAAGAAAGTACAATACAAACTGTCATAGCTTTCTGCCAATCACAAGAAATCAGACTTAGAGAAAGCACTATCTCAAGCAAAGGGTGTTTATATATCCAATAAATTCAGTTTTACCACATTGTCTTATGTTTAAGCCTCTGCAGTGAAAAGCACACCTAATCATATCATAAAATCATGAACTTAATAGAATATAGATGATGACTATAAATCTAAATATGGACATATTTAGATTCCCAAACAGGAGACCATTTAGGATTTGACAGCTTCTAGTCTTAGAGTTGCTGGTTGGTTGTTTGGGGGTACATAGGATCTTGTGCAGAGTAGCCATGTAATACTTACAAGATATGCTGTTTTATGACATGTAGGAAAGACAACAATAAACCCACATCCCTGATATGCAAAGAGAGCTTCTGGATGAGCAGTTTTTCTGCAGTACAAGGAATTAAGGCAACATATGAGATTTATGCAGACAAGTTACATGCCGCATTTGCCTGTTTTTCCTCCTTTTACAGTCAATAAGAGATTTTCACTCTGACACAATTTCGACAACACACATGTCATAAGCAATGGGGCCTGAAAGGAGAAAAAGGCCCACAAAGGCAAACTAACTAGACAGACAGCAGCTCATCAGTGCCACACACTCATGTTCAGCTCCTGTGGAAAGGTTTTGCCATAATAAGGTCAGACACATGAATTTTTAGATGAAGCTATGAGTGGTTAGTTAGCAAGGTGGCCACACACCCATAGAGGCATTGACAGGGATGCTACATGAGAAAACACAGTGTTTCAGTTAGCAGCTGCCATGCTCATTCCATCAGGGGACCCAGCCAGTGCCTTCTCTGCTTCAATTAGCAGGGGACTGTTGGGAAAATTCCAGGGCTTCAAACTCCTCATTCAACTTTCCAGGAGGAAAAAATATCATCAAAGGAACGTTGGCTCAAATCCTCTATCCATACACGGGCACATACAGACAGGTATGCTTCTATTTTTCAAGGCTATATCCTGAGATCTTTTGTGAACCAGGATTAATTATCCATGAAAAGCACCATGGAAGCTTGTATAGTTGTTCACAAATATTCATGGCACCTTCTTGAAGGAGAATGACACTGATGAGGCTTAGCTAAATGACTTGCTATGCACAGTGAAATATATGGAAATGTGATGTGTCACACAGAAGCTTTAAGAGCCACTGTGTGGTTCCCTGAATTGTTTTTCCTTCTGCTTAATGACCACTAATGTCCCAAAGAGGAATTTCCTGTGAATCTTGTCCTGGAGTTAAAACAACATGAAGCAGCACTGAAATAGATTCAAAGTTAGTATGAGCAAGTGCCTTTAATGTTAACGTGTTGAAATTTAGGGATTGTTTGCTACTGTATCATAACCTAACCTATTTTAGCTAATATAGTCACTTTAAGAAAGCTACTGAGTCACCAGGAAGTCTAAGAATGGGTAACAACTTTTCTTGAGAAGTTCAAGCAATATCTTCCTCATGCTTTTATTTCACCTCTGGCCTATCCATATCTGGACTGGTTCTCTCTTTTGTTTATTAGTCTGATCCTGCTGAGGATAGGGCAGATTACTGGACCTTAGACATAGGTATATATTAGGTAGATAATGTTATGGCTAATTAAGTAGGAAGAGAGAAACACAGATTTGATAATTATAGAACCTATTTTCTTTCAGAACTAATTTATTGTCTTTGCAATGCACACATTTTTCCTAGCATTACCACAAATGTACATGGATACCAATATTAGAAAAAAGTGGTAAGAAAGCAATAAGGCAAGCAGGACCTGTGACAATATAATACAATCCTGTATATTGGAAAAAACTATATGAACTTAAAATAGTTGGAATTTATGATAATGCTCCAAAAGTCACGGCAAATGCTCAAGAGCTAAGACTGGAATCAAATTTATAGCAGAGTAGTTTTATCTTGCTCAATCTAATTAATGTGTGTTGAATATCTTTTACGTGTGTGTTATTATATTTTTTGTAAAAACGTGTTTCAAGGTTCAACCACATTATTTATTTGTTAGTGAAAGGCAGCTTCCCCTCTCATCCCAATCTAATGAGATCTTATCTCACTCTTCACCTTCAGAATATGCACAAAGAACCCCAGTGATCAGACTATCTAGACCTGAATGCATGATGATTTCTGCAGATGATCAATTACACTATTAGTTATAAAATATAAGCAATGAAAGAGAAATTTCTGGTTCATATCACAGTTAAGAAACAACACTGAGAACAATAGAATATCAATTTTGAATGAGAAAAAGCCCCTACAATTCTGAGATACAGATAGACTTAGAAATTCATAAAAGATAGTGAATCTAAGATCAGAGCATTGATACCCTCCTAGAAGTTAGTCCTTTTCCTACTACTGCATGTTGACAATAATCTGGACCTAATTAAGGGATCTCATTTGAGATGATAAAGATGTGTCTCATAAAGAACATCAAATTTGGAGTAATCATGAAGATAAAATGATGAAAACCAAGTATGTACTCAAAGAAAAAAATAATAATCGATTAGCTTTTGCTAGGATGTTTCAAGGATCCAGGAGTCCTCTACTCTCTGAAACCTCCAGACTGCCATGGAAACTTGCTGGAGAGTAATAAGGTTTTCTTAGGACAAACAAATTCCATGCTCAGGGAACTTCTGTTAAGGGTTCTGTTCGCATCAATGATTTTCAAATACCAGGAGATACTATTTTTGGCCCCCATGAGCTATTTGGTAAAATCAGGAAAAAGTTTTGGTTGTTACAAACCCTTTACAACAAAGAAATATCAAACCCTTTTGTTAGTACCACAGAGACTGAGAAACTCTGATACAAACCAATCCCTATTCGATTATATGCTTGCTTTTTGTGTGTTTAATGGGGGTCGTTATTCCAAGTTTCCTCTCCACTAAAAAAGCTGAGGTTTCTCCTTGTTCTGTGAATGACTCCATTTTCCATCTTACTGTTACCTGTAGGACCATACTTCAGTGTGTGCATCTCTTGTTAATTGCCTCAGGCAGAGAGGCACACAATTCTCTAGGTGATACAAGGAGCCTAGGGACGCTTAATCCCATGATTCAGACACATCATGTGTTCAGTGCACTGACAAAAACTAATAAACTATCACTACAAGCATAAAAGGTGCCTAGAGTCTTAGATCAGAGTGTGAATTCAACAAAGCTCCATAGTGTTTAGATATTGGTGGAATAGCAATAGTAGCAGAAATAACACCTACTACTTATTGAGAGTGGATGGTACACCAGACCCTCTATTGATAGCTTTATATATGTTACCTCATTTTATCAAGCTTCTAATCCCATATCAAATTATCATTTTATAGATGTAGAAATAAATTTTTAGCTAGTTTGAAAAACAACCCTGAAGTCATGGAGCTGGTGATCAGATTGGCCAGGGCTCAAACCCCAATCTGCCTATCCTCAAAACCAATGCTATTACTGCCATGCTGTGTTCTTACCCATCCTCCTCAATAAAGGGAGAACATGGCACATTTCACACAAGTAACAAGTGATAAAGAATTGGAAACATTCATTGATCTTAACATTTATGCATCTATTTTTGCAGATTTTATGTTTTTGGCAAAGATTTTCTAACTTTGCAATCTAAAACCAGAACCTACTTTGCAAGGAAACAAAACTAGTGGGACAATTAGGTTTCATATTTTAAGTCAAGTGGTTCATGTTTTTAAATAGTATTCCAAATCAGTATATTCTTCCAG
Source organism: Hydrochoerus hydrochaeris (assembly GCA_004027455.1). NCBI lineage: Eukaryota > Metazoa > Chordata > Mammalia > Rodentia > Hydrochaeridae > Hydrochoerus > Hydrochoerus hydrochaeris. The sequence continues at coordinate 12,569 of PVLA01002506.1, forward strand.
CAACATGAAGGAAGGAAAACCACTATTCTATGGTTCTTCATTCAAGCAAGTTGTCTCACTTTCTTTTTTCAAAAAATTTTGTTTAAAGAGAAAAAAAAGCAAAACAAAAAAGGTAGAAACAATACAGAATTTCAGAAGAAAAAAATAAACAGTAAGAAATCACTAGTTAATAAATTACATATCATCTTCTTAGACATAGTTATTCAAGTTACAAAATTAAAGCATACAAAGTGGACATTCAAACAGTGAGGCTGCAAACAGTTATGTTCAATGATCCAATAAAAACTTAGCAACATGATTATCAATCCTACACACTTAAACATACATGCAGTTATATTGTTTAAAGCACTTTCTTTTCCTCCTTTTGCTTTTTAGGTCAATTATCTGTTTAGTTATATCATGTTTCAGCTTGCTCAGTACCTTACTGATCTGTTTTGTTGCTGTTAATTACTTTTTATCACCTTATAAAATTCTATTGCTTTGTTTTTGAGTTTCTCCTCATCCATGCCACATGCATCAGCTTTGGTGGAGTTGGGAGTTTTTTGGAGGTATTTTGTTATTTTGTTATCTTTTTTGTTTGAAGGTAACAAAATACAACAGAACAAGGCAGAACAAAGCCAATTGAGACAGTGCAGTGAAATTGGCACAGAACCTCACAGTAGGTCACCAGGACAACAGCAACAGGCACAATAGTACATCCTATTATCTTCACAATAGCTATTCTTTCAATCAGGTAGAACAAAATGGAAGGAAATGCCAAACTTATAAAAACAGAATATTGAATAGAGCAGTACCATTAATCAGAACTGAGCAAAACAGTGATAAAAATATTTGCCTTCAAAGAGGTGGTAGAAGGAAACCCCCCTTACTTGCCACATTGCATAGTTCATCCTCCCAAGAGACACTCAGACCTCTGGCTCCCACTTGCTAACGGAGAGTGGGGGGTGAGGTGGGGTGGTGGATGTTTGACTCTTAGCCCACACACTGGCAGGCCCACTGCCACTTACCAGAGCGGTGAGCTGGCTGCTTATTTTCCCAGTGCCCCAAGTTCCATCATGGCACAGAGCTCAGGAGACGCTAATGGTTCTCGTCCTGGAGCAGCCACAGCTTGCCAGGCCACAGCCACTTGCCAGAGCAGTGAGCTGGCTGCTTAATTGAAGCACTTTCTACATCATCTCAGATTTATGAATATGTTAAGATATTACAGAGGTGACTTGTGCAAAAAAACCCTGCTAGTTTTATCTTTTTTTCAAATGAGTTTGGATATTTCCTACTCAGTGCTTCTAAATTTGTAGTCAAAATTTGTAGGACTATAACTCATGGATCTTTCCTTAGAAAGATGAACTATATTCTTTCTTTTGGCAGTTCTTAAATGATTAGTCAAGTTACCCACCATGTAGTCTTTGAGTTTCACCAAGGAGTTGAAAGAATTTGAGTCTGGAGAAGAGACAAAATGGCTGAATAGAGGAGGAGCCTCATTCAGAGCTACTCAGAGAAATTCAGCTGTAACTCAGGTAACTGGAAGAAAGGGAAAGGAAACAAAGCATGAATCTAAAGTCAATATGACAGAAGAGACTAATAGGTCAAGCAAAACATACATAAAGGACTTAATAAAATGTCTAGTCAGCCCTGCTGCCCTGGCTGCCAGTGGGTTGCCAGATCCAGATGACTGCTCACCTTAAAAGAAGAAGGAAAAAAATATACTAAAATAATGTGATTAAATCAAGCCATAAAGGATAGACTGGGGATATAAGGTACTCCTCCCTTTTCTGCCTTCCTCCAAACCAAAGATGCTATACTCCAGCAAAAATTCTGCTGACATGAACTGTTCCTTCCCTGATGATTGGTCAGTTATTTTTCCTTTTATTTTCCCTTTTCTTCCTATTTCTTTTGTGTACCAGACCACTAATTGGAACCACCAGGAACAAGATTGAAGGGCAGAGGGGTGCATAGAAAGTGGAACAGCTAACCTCTGCCCCTTGAGCTGTGGTTAAACAAGTTTGGTGAATTCAGCAGCCTTGCCCCTTGGAGCTTTGCAACCCTGGGCTGTCCCCACACTGCCAGGGGTGGGAGCAGGAAGGCACTCCACAGCACCTCCCATCTCATCTGAGAATGTTATAGACTATAGCAAAGGGAGGTGACTGTGGCAGAAGAATTTGTGAAGCAGTGAATGGAAAGTTAGCACCCCACCTCAGGAGAGAAGTAAGAATTGGGACTGAGAAAGACCTAACCAAAACAGTGAGCCTCAGGCCAATCTCCCGATTGGATATAGTTGCAAAATCCTCAGTAAGAAACTAGCAAACAGAATGCAGCAAATCATCCAAAATTTTTATACCATAAACAAGTGGGATTCATCCCAGGAATGCAGGGATGGTTCAACATATGCAAATCAATAAAGGTAATACACCATATCAACAGAACCAAAGACAAAAATCACACGATCCTCTCAATAGATGCAAAAGGCTTTTGATAAAATCGAACACTCATTCATAATAAAACCCTACAGAAATTAGAATGGATGGTCTTTACCTCAATCTCATAAAAACAATCTACAACAAACGAACAGCCAACATCATCCTAAAAGGATGAAAGCTGAAAACTTTCAATTTAAAATCATAAACAAGATAGGGATGCCCTCTATCACCACTCTTGTTCAATGTAGTTCTGGAAACACTAGCCAGAGCAATTAGACAAGAAAGAAAAACAAAAGGAATAAGGATAGAAAAGGCAGATGTTAAAACATCACTATTCAGAGATGATATGAAACCCACAAACAATATTTATTCAGGATAAGTGGTCAGTATACATTTGAAATAGTTTCTGATCAGCAAGAGGAATCTTCTAATCCACTGTTTGAAGGGATGAGATTATATAGAGGAGTTAGGTATTTTCTGATCTGCCTTCAATGGGTGAGCTAAATCAGTTCTTTCTTTGCATATGGCTGATCCAGTCCTTATTGTTAGATGGATGAGAACAAGTTAATGTAGGTAGTAGGAAAAGACATGGAGCATTTCATTTTAAGGGACATACAGTGATGAGATGGAGGTAAATGGGCCAGCAGTGACATTCTCTTTCAAATGTATTTTAAAGAAGTTAAGTGAGAGGGTCTGTCAGCAGATAACTGAGGTCCTCCCAGGGTTAAGGAAAGTGAAGACATTAATACAGGTGTAAGGAGACTAATATCAAAGACTCTTAAATTCAGTAATAAAAGTTAAATCACAATAGGTTTAGGTGAGAACTCTTCTGCCAATAGACTTTCCTCTTCTAAATCTCCCCAATCTATTGTGCCTATGTCAGATTGACTTTACAAGAATTAATTGATATCAAGGTATAAAATCTTTTTAAAATTCTGAAATTTTAGTGTTCAAAATTTCAAGGGATAAATTATTATGCATAAAATAAAACACTCCTAAGCCAAATCATCATCAGATCTTGGGGGGATTCCTCAGCCCCCAACGTAAGCAATATTGAATCCCTGTCTTTGAGATGTTCCTGATAAGCTTGCACCACACTCCCTGGGTGTGTCTTTTTTAGCAGCAACCAGTGATTTTCTCATTTTAACTGCACTGAAAGCACTTTCTTGGGAACAAGAAAATCATTTGTTTTTGTGCCTGGTGCCTACACTAATGCCTGGTAGATACGTAACAACCAAACAACAAATAATCTTCAATTTAGTTAATTAATTGGCTAATTCATAATTACACAAGTCAGGTGAGTGTTAAATAATAAGTAAAGACGTGGTTTAGGATGTAAATCAGGGCTGAATAAGTTAAAAATGTGTTACTTAAGTGCATAAGTTATGGCCAGAAGAAAAGCAGGGGTGAAATCCATCCAATCATCTATTCAGTAAGTACTAGAACTCAGTATATGCCAGGAAATGCATGGACCTAGTGATTCCACTTCAGATAAAGGGAGGTGGCATGATTAAACTTTAAAGATAAATGACTATAACTTAACTGTAAAATAAAATAAAATAATAAGATTATTAGAAGTAGAAAGATGAAACTGAGTTTTGTACACAGGCTTGGGTGAAATAGCACTGGGACTTCAATGCTTGGCTAAAGAGTTTGTACTGTGTTCTGAAAGCAATGAAGATCTATTTGTAGAAACAAAAGCTAAATGGGTTGCAGAGGACAAGACCCCAAAGCGTGGAGACTTGTTGGGAGGCTGTTGTAGAAATTCATACTTGCGTGCATAGCAAGAGTAACAATTTAGGCTATGAGAATTAATCATAGATGCCATCTCCCTTCCTTGATTTACACTGTCCTGTGAAGACAACAGGCTCAAACTCTTTCTCACACAAGGTTTTGGCAAAAGAAAGGGAAACCTATGAAAAGGAGCCTTAAACATCATCTCCTTCATGGACACTGTTTAATTTTGGAGAGCAACTTCACTCAAGTAGGTCAGGTGAGGTACAAGTACCAGGGAACTGCCTGCTGTTTGCCCTTCTAGGCTTTTCCCTCTCCCAGCTATAAGGAAACTGGCTCAAGAAGACATACATTTTAGAAGGCAGTGGCAAACTATTCGCGACTGCTTTCTTATTTCTTATTGGAATTAGATTAGAAATACTCCCAAATATAATTCATCCATTTGACTATCTACACATTTCTCCATGGATTGTAAGGAAGAATCAAGAATAGACCTACTAAATTCTCAAATCTTCCTAAAAACAAAAAACAAAACAAAACAAAACAAAAACACACAAAAAAGGAAAGAAACAATTCCAATATACCAATTATATTTTTAGGACAAATATTGTGTACACACAATTAAAAACTTATCTAGGAAACTGAAAGCCTTTCAAAAGCTTTCACCATCAATTTTAGCTTTAATGGAAGCCAAATGGGTAACTGAGTCAAGTGTCAAATCTATCTTTCTAAGTCTTTCACAAAAGATTCTTCCATTCTGGGTCCAACAACTACCTGTCTGTGGCTTGTTTTCTTGTATTTTCCCTCATTTCCCATTTTTAATTTAAATGAAAATTGGTTTTGCTATTTCTCACAATAGTTTTAATCTTCCTTGGTAATCTAATGTCCTACCCAATTTCCCTAGATAAAGATGTGTTTATATAAAAATAGGTATCAGAAAAACATTTCAAGCAATGAGAGAATTCAGTGAACATTTTAACTGACAACTACATAAATAGATTTAGAGTCACATTTCAAGATCCTGAATTGTCATACACATCCTTTGTTTCCTTGTTTGGAACTAACCATTGATTACATGCAAAAATTTATTCAAGAAATGTTTATTAAGTGCCTGCTCTATTTTAGACACTGATAGGCATTAAAGTTAGTTACTCCAATGACCAAATCTACACTTTGCCATGATATTTGCTACTGATAATTTATGTTTTATCTTTTGACAAATGGGATTTACTTTCCCAACTGAACTGTAATCTCTGAGAGAAAATTCTGTGTCATTTATGCCTTACACAGCTTTACCTTTTCTGTACTTGAATTCCTCCAATACATCCAAACATACACAAAGCATCAAATATAGATGTTGACATGTAAACTCAAGCTGGATACTTAAACCTGCAGAATTTTAGCTTACTCATCTATAAAATAGATGTAGTTATATCTTCTCCTTCATATCTACAGTATATTCTGAAGCTCAAATGAAAGAATAATACATGAAAGCCCCATAAACTCTTAATAGCCACATGAAAGCAAAAGGTTATTATATATGCTTGGAATTATTCTCTTTAACTCTGTAAGACAATCCCAAAGTTTTTGCAAAAACAGGATGCTATATAGCCTAGGGCAATACTAAGCCTATAATACAAGAAAGACAAAGGTGAAAGATGAATGTAGACATTGTTTCCATACACATAATATGTGCAGTGGAGAAACATGGGCAGGTAGTGCTGCTAACAAAAATGTGAGTCTATTAAAAGAGCAAACCAAAGGTACTAAATCTGTGGTTTGTCCTGCCCAATACTGTGGCAATTAAATGCATATGGATATTGAACATAAAAAGAGTGTTAGTATCACTTGAGGAGTTGAATTTTTAACTTTATTCACTTTTAATTAATGTGCATTTAGATAGCTACATGTCAATAGAAGAGACTCCATTGAAAAGCACAGTCCAAAGCACAGGCTTGCTACCAGTCAGGAAACTGGGTGACTATTGTCTTCTCTGGACCTCAGTTTTACTAAAGACAAATGGGTTAGAACATCATAGGTCTCTCTTTCAGGTAAAAAGTTGTGTAAATCAAAATGTGAGAATAGCCAGAAAGATACATGTATCTAGTCCTAGCTCTGTGTGAACTGAATGTAGCACTCTCTAAGTTGGTGTGTCTAAGTATGTGAAAACTTTATAGCTTGTTTCTGCTTCAATTTTTTTAATTCTACAAGAAAGGAGATCATAAGAGAAAATACAAGGGCTAATCAAAAGCAATAATGTTTAAATAAAAAATAATTGCGGAACACGCATTGCCACAATATTCTCCTTCCCTCAACACATTTATGCCATCATTATGTCCACTGTCTGAAGCATTTCTGGAAGTCCTCTCTCATGAGAACCTTTATGAGGTATGATAAAAAAAATACAGTGAATATTACTGCTGAGTTCCATCCAACAGAAAGGCAGGCTTATGAACACACTATGGTGTATCTTCATGTACCATATTTATTTGATCTGATATCGTGTGACTTCGGGCTCTTCCCTAAAGTTAGATGAGCATGAAGCTTAAATGTTTTAAATCAGTTCAGAACACTGAGGTAGCCATGACAGTACAACTAAAGACATTCATGAAAAAGATTTCCAGGACTGTTTCAGAAAATGATTGGAATGATAAGTATGTTTGAATCCAGTGCTCTGAGGGGTAAAGCGGCCACGTATCTTTTCCTATAATACATTTTTAAAACTTAAACATTCATTGTATTTTTGTGATCACACCTTCTACATGTAGGGATTATAGGAATAAAATAATTGAAGAAATATAGAGAATTTGCACAGTACCAGATGCACAACAACGACAACATGACAACATGGTGGCTATTTTATCATTATCACTAAACGACCTTGAGAATTAGGTAAGTCTTCTGAAATCTCTGAACTCCACTTTTTTTATTCGACATGTAGCATCTCAAATTCATGGGGTCTGATCAAAATAAAATGATATGGTGTTCACAATTTGAAACACTGAAAAAGAAACAAGAATTGATTTTAATTTTTAAAAATCTGGAACTTAAACATTAGGTTAAATCTAATCTCTCATCACGTATAAAGACTGTTTGTCAGGTTATAGTCCAGAGCTGTACACTATCCCTACTGGTTTGTTTTTCCCACACATCCATTCACACAGTCAGGTTGCCTCAGTTTGAATTCTACTTCTGCCAATTACTAACCATACAAATCTAGCAAGCTATTTAACTTTTTTAAGTCTCTATAAAAGGGGATAATAACAGGAATGCCTGAGAAATAAATAAAATGCCATGTGCAAAGCGCTCAGCACAGCACCTGGTACTTGTAAGTAGAGAATACACAGTAGATCTTGCTGTTTTTATTATACAACAAAGAAAGACCGCTTTCCTCCAGGGGTACAATTCTTGACTGGTAATGGTGTGAAACAATGGTTGCGAGATCACAGGGGATTCTTCTTCTTGTTTTCAGGCTTCTCTGAGTATTCTAAACACCTCTTCATCTTGAAATTTCCCACATGGAATCCTCAGCAGTACCAGGTCTGATTTTTCAGAGTGGTATAAAATAGATAATAGGTTAAAATTTTCTACCTCAGAAAATGAGTCCACTCACCTTAAAAATGGAGGACAAAAAGGAGAAACAGCTTGCACATCTGAATGTGTGTTTGAGGAGAGGGGGTCACAGCAGAGGAGAATCCTATACCGAAAATGGAAAAAAGTTGATATCTATAGTGTTCTGCATTCAAAGCCGATTCTGCATCTCCTCAGCAATTTTCTGGACTGCATTTCGCTAACGTCAATCAATTCTTGAGGAGAAATCTACAGCAGGTTGGAGATAGTTCTGCTTGATACTTTTAAAACAATGTCTTTCATCCACCATTCAGGTTGCTGACACCACAGCAAAGCAGCCACTGTGATGACTTCTCGCCTACATATGGCATAAAGGACTTCCGTTTCTGATGTTTCTTTTTCTGTAAGATTTCTTTATTCTTGTTTTTCCATTGCATGGACAAAAACTTGTTTAGGATACAGGGACAAAATTCCTGAAAGATGACTGCTGTTGCTCTTGGGAGGAGTTGCAAGTACTCAATCCGCAAAATCCATAGAGATCCCCAAGGATATTTCTCAGAACAGCAAGGCTGACCCTAAGTCTGGGTGGTTGCCTTTGGGTATTATTTCCAGAGCTGGAATCATCATAGACTGCTCAGCCACTGACCTGCCCCAGGGTCAGCATTGTCACTTCCACTTCTTTTGGATCCTTTCATAGACCTCTGATAAGACAAGAGTCCTTTTTGGGAAGGATGAGCCGGGACCCACATCAGATACTCACACCCAGGACTGACTTGGGGATCCACAGATCTAGAGACTTGGATATGGGGAGAAAACCAGATAAGGGACAGGGATCTGGAGAGCTGTGTAAGGTGAGTAGTAGTAGGAAAACCTACTGGAGAGGTGAAGAGCCTCTGTGGGACAATGAGTCCTGGAGCTCAGGAAAGGACAGGACCAAAAACAGGAAGGAGCAAGGAAAAGGTGAAATGTGTCTCTAAAACCATCTCCTTCACCATTTTGCTAAGGGAGAAGCCAACTGGCTTGTTACATAAAGAACTGGTCAGGGTAACCCCATAACTCACAGAGTTTATTTTCTTTTCCTGAAACTTGTGACTATGAACTTTGAACATTTGGCAACTTTAGGTAAGGATGCTGCCAGGAGGGGAAAAGGTCCGCATAACCCCACATGCATCGCTTGCAGCAATCTTGCCTTGTATGGCTTTGGAGCAATGGAGTGCTTTTCATCAGCTGAAGCCCTCCTTTAATGCCCCTGCAGCGCTGGAGCCGTGCATCCCATAAATGTCTGTCACGGTGGGTCCACAAAGTGTTTAGGCAGAAGGGGGAAGTGAGTCAAACCACACACTCAGCACACACTCAGGACTAAGCAGACACGCCTGTCTCCTCCCTGAAAATGCTAAACTTTCTGCTAGCTTTCTAGTTCCTGAAGTTCGGAGTCTTCTCCGGGTGTAGTGAGACACCCCACTTCCCTCCTTTGGTAAACTAACAATGGAGAAAAGTGGACTCCTTTTAAGCATCTGCTCTTTGCCCTCACCAAAACAGTTCAGCAGGCCTGAAATTTCACAGCAGAAGCTTGTACTTTAAAAAAGTATTTCACAAAGCTCTGGAATACAAGTCTTTACTTTTTGTTTTTATTCTGCATGAAACGGCTTTAATCCAAAGGCTGACCATTGGAGGAGAGATGCCCAGTTCCAACATGGCAGAGCTCACACTGAGTTGAAGCTGAAGATGTCACCCACCAGAAACATGAACTGCTGTGCCAATGGGAAGCGAAAGGTGAAGAATTGCCTCTGTAATCGGGGTGGGGGCGGATGCGTGAGAAAGGGAAAGATGCATTTGATTGTGTTTACAAGATTCATTCACAGCACCGCAGGCAGTATTCACACTATAATATTCACCCTAACACAGATAATTCGATTTTCAACCTGGTTATCATGCATTCAGACATAGCAATACATGAAAATATATGCTTTAGCAGTGCATTTTAAACAAGGTTGCACACTTAAAGTCGGAATATATTAGAGGTGAGTGTTGAAGTTAGCAATCGTAAGAGTCCTAAAAATTTCCATTCAACACATGGCATGTGTTTTGAAATTACTCAAAAATTTTTGCATTATGGCCCATCTGTTGGCTCTTTCTCTTCCTGTCTCTCTCTGTCTCTCTCTCCCTCTCTCTCAATACACATATATAGAGAAAGAAATTATAAACTCGCTTGCTTTTTAAATTTTTCATGTTTTAAATTCTTAATATTATCTTTAAAATCCCAAAGTAAAAGGAAAGCTTTACACATATGTTAAAATTATAATTATTACCAGTGCAAATGAGCGGGAGACAACAGCTTCCCTGGCTCAATGCAATTCCATGGGCAAAGAAGCTGAGTTGAGTGACCTGAGCTTACTTTTGCAAGGCGATGAGGTTAGACTTGACTCTGTGTCTTCTGTATTTGATAGTTTAGGACAGGAGGTGTTTTTGTATACTTGTTTATTTCTTTTGCCTTCCATCCAATAGGATTAAGTTAAGTAAAATATGGGAAACAATCTATGTTTATCACATTATTTAGTTAAAATCAGAGTTTGCTTAGCAGTCTTGAGATACATGGGCTCACAGCACAGCTTTGCCAGGCCCAGCCTCCAGTTCAGAGGCCTGAGAGTCAATCAGCACACGTGAAAGACAAATTCACTGCAGAGACTGTGTCCCATTGCCTTCATTCTTCTACCTCTCATGTTCTTAGTCAATAAGGGATATTTCCTGGCTGTGGGGATGTTATAATGGATAGCACTGGTCTTGCAAGACCTTGGCCTTTTAATGCTATAGCATGACCTTCTGAGCCTTGATATGGCTCCCCAAGAAACACAAAGTTCAGGTTCCTTAGATTGGCTTGTCTTTTCATTGATGATAAAGCCCTTTGTCATGGTTGGTGATTAAAGACTGTGATTTGAGTCCTGGGTCAGACAATTACACTCCAGAAGCTGAAGACAAGTGCTCCCTGCCTCTAGTGGAACAAGCAAATACCTGAGGGCACATCAAGAAAGCAGGCGACTCCAGAAGGAGGAGGGAAAATACAGAGGGCAGCCACATCTCTCTCCAAATACCCTGGCAGGGGCTAAACACAGTCTTGTTTTCCTCATGGGGCCATGTTCACTTTTCTTTCACACCACAAATTACCAAATGATTTTGGTCACAGAGACCTGAGCAGTTGGAAGAAGATGGAGCTTGAAATCACCCGATGGTAGAGGAGGGCCACTGGTATTTTTGAGAACTCTTTTAACCAGAAGTGGTGACCCAAAGCCTCCCGTCCTCGTGAGGCCTGAGGAAGACCTTTGGGAGAAAGAAATCTGCTTTCCCATGAAAAAGTTGCAATAGGAGTTTTTGAAAGTTAGCACCATCTACTCTGGAACTGCCTTGCCATAAAATATTTAAAACTCAGTTAGCTTCTAAATAGTCTGGTAGATTGATAGACAAAATTCATAGCTGTCGTCAAGCGACGCAGTCATGGGAGACCATGCAGACCAGCTTGTTGGCTCTTGGTTCAACTCCTGGATTCATGTGCTGCCTATAGCAATGTGGCCTTTGGGAAGTTACTTTACTTTTCTGCATATCAGATTCTTCTGCTGAAAAGTTATCAGATTTCCCTTATAGGGTAGTAAGGATTAAAGCGGTTGTTTATTATAAAGTACTTAGAACAAATGTCTGGCACATATTAAGCACTCAATAAAATGTTGGCTCTGTTTATTATGCTGCTTTGATACAGACACCAAGCCAAGAATAAAGGATGACAGTAACTCTTTTGTCACTCAATTATTCATAGGTTGCCCAAGAAACAGCCTTGTGATTTCTTCTGATACCCTCCTACCACATAACATGGAGTTCTTCAGAATCGCTTTCTGCTTCTGAGGATATAAAACAGCCATGTATCAGGATAGTGTATGCTGCTTGCCACAGGTAATTGTGTCTTAAGGACTGTTTTTATTAGGATGAGAGTGGCAACAATGAAGTTAAAGAAGCACAGGCTCAACATCTCCTTGCCCAAAAGAAAAATGCAAATGCCCACATAAACCTAAGTGCAGAAGCAGAAACATTTCTGCCTTTTTCCTTTTTATTGATTTTCTCCATAGGCTGAATTCTACTCAAACAAAAGAGAGAACTGTTCTGGGTAAAATGATATTTCTGTGGTGCTTCCAACAGAATGTATTCATTTTTCTAGACTCAGAATGCCAGCTTTCCCAAACCAGTGTCTGCTCTTGGACAAAGATTGCCCCAGTCTTGGCACTAGAAAGGGTAGAGGTGAGAATACACTCACTGGGGCTTGGTCAGGGCTCTTTCACACTCCTTCCCTCCCTTCCCCCAGGCCGGGAAATCCTTGGTCAGCCCCAGCTTGTGAGCCTCCTCCTCCCCACTGTTGTGGAAAACATTGAAAACTTTATGGTATGTTGTCGATGCTTTCATCAAAGCCTCATGCTCCCACCTCATGCTAAGTCAAGCAGCTGGTGAATGTTCTGTTGTGCACTACAGATGGATCAGCAGTGGCAGGCCCATAGCTCGCCACATCTACTTAAACAGGTGTTTGACTCTGCATTTTCCAGGTGGCCAGAAGGAACCTGATTATTCGTTGAGACTAGAAGCCATAGGGGAGAGGAATAGCTCCCTAGTATTAGCAAGAGCAAGTAGCCAGCCACTTGGCTTCAGTCCATCTGTTCACAAGACATGATCTTGAAGCCAGAACATTTCCTTTTGGGACTTCGTCCTTACTTTGACTTTTAATGGACAGCAGGAAATTCTGCCTTCAACTCATGGCCTTTTCTCAAGAGCTATCTTTTTGAGTGAGGTGCTAACTGGGTCATCAGAAGCAGAGGTCACTGGAGGGCTTCTCCGTTTCATCACCCCAGCTGCCAGGTGCAGCGTGAGAAGATGGAATAGCTGCACAGACCTATATCTCTCTGCAGCTATATATCTACTGTCATGAGCAGAGGACAGTTCAAGGGATGCTTTCTGGTCACTGGTAATAACAGGAATCATTTACAGCTATTCAAGAAAGCACAGAGACAAATATAAACAAAATGGCTACTTCTTGGAAGGCAGAAACCAAGAAGGCACAGAACAGCTTTTGCAGCAAAAAATCCACACGTGAGGCTTTGATGCAATCAAGAGCAATAGAAGCAGAAGCCTGCAGACTGAAGTTTTCCCAAAGTGAGCTGCAATACCCATGCAGTGAGCAAAGCTGTTTCTAAGATAATCCCCCAAACCCAAAAGACTTTAATTAGGAGGCCTTAGGGAAAATCGCACACTAGAAAAAGGGGAAAATGTACAAGTGTAGAAATTAACTAAGATCAGTAGAAGCCCCACAAGCATTTCTCAAGATAGCATTAAGGAGAAAAACCAAATTTCAGCATTTCCCTCATTGTCTGCAGGCTATAAATCCCACAAGAATTGCTACCAATGAACTGGGCCTCCACACCCATCTTCAATGGGTCCAGAAAACCATTCTCTCTGAAGTCCTTTTCAAGAGCTTGAAATACATTGAGTAAATTTGTCATAACTTGTAAATGGAAAAAAAAAAAAAGAGTGTGAAGGGGACATATCACAGGGCCACCTGCTCCAGAACTGGCACCGCAGGCTGCCTCCACCTCCCCTTGGCTTCTGTGACCCAGCAGGCTAGAGGGGCAGGAAGGCAGCTGTCAGTTTTCACATGGCACTTGCTCCTGGCAAGGGATCAAGTCCAGCAGCAGCCAAACTGTTGTCATGATCCAATCAGCCCCACAATGGTGGGGCCTCTGTTGACTGGTGGCAGGTCACAGGAGTGTGGGAGCTCGTCTGCCTCCCACATCTGATGTCTTAAATCATACCACTTTCCCTCCAAAAAGCCCAAGGAAGCCTGTGTGTGACTGTCGTGTGCAGAATCTCTTTACACAACTGAGAGTTATCCCAAGGATCGTGGGTAGGTTTATACACTAAATAGTCTCAAAGAGAATAAAAAATAAAAGCACATAAATTAATGTAAACAGGTTAGTCTGGTTGAAATAGGGATTCTCAACATCAGCACCTTTGAAAACCGGGGTCAGATAACTTTTTGTATATGAGAGCAAACTTGCACATAGCACAACACTTACTAGTACCCTGGGCTTCTACCCACAAGATGCCAGCGGCATGCCTTCAATTGTGACCATAAGAATGCCTCTAGACATTGCCAGATATTCCTTTAAGGAAGGGAAGGTACACAAAATACCTCTAATTGAGAACTACCACATTAAAATAAAGACATACACAAGTATGTGTGTAGTAATCAAAACGTGTAGGAAAAGCTGGATTTGGTGATGTGTGCTTAGCATTCCAGCACTCTAGAAGGCTGAGGCTACAGAATTAAAGCTCAAGCCCAGCCTAGGCAGTGTAGTGACTTGGATCCTTTCTCTAAATAAAAAATGTAAAAAGGACAAATCTCAATGTAAAGGCTCTGGGTTCAGTTTCCAAAGAGGAGAAATTTGAAAAGGAAAAAGGACAGAGAGAGAGGAGGAGATAAAGAGAGACAGAGTCAGAAAGAGAGACAGAGGTGAACAGAGAGAGAGAAGAATGAAAGAAAAGAGAAAGGAAGACAGAGAGAGAAAGAAAGAGAAAACAAACAAGCAAAGTTAGTTGTGACAGCAAATGAGGAGTCTTAGAAACTTAACATTAAATTTAGCCAAGTTCTGATGATGGAAGGCAGAGAGGAAACTGTGCTATAGGATTCCTGGAATTGTCTAAATTTATTGAATGCCTCTGGGAAGCCTAGTATTGTGTTTACTTTCAGTATGATTTTATAGGTGAACTTTGTTGGTGAAAAAAAAATGTAGCTTACAGAAGTTAAGGATGTACAGCTAAAAAGCAAGAGAGCCAGGATGTGACAGGTAGGTTAATTCAAAAGTGCTAGAACTGGGCTGGGAATTTAGCTCAGTGGCTCAAGTGTTTCCTTGGTGAGAGCAAGGTCGTGAGTTCAATCCCTAGTAGATTTAGTTCAAGAAACAAATGTTAAAAATATTTTTTATTTATACTATATATTGAATAGATATTAAAAAGACATTCTGAATACATTGTGTTAAACAGAATATATTATTAAAATTAATTAGATCTGGGTTTAAGATGTAGCTCAGTGGGAAAAGCACTTATCTAGCATGCATGAAGACCAAAGTTCAGCTTCCAGAACCACAAAATATAATTTTATCTATTTCTTTCCATTATTTTAATGTGGCTACTAGATATTTTAAAATCCAATGTGACATGCATTAAATTTCTCTTGTATTGAGTTGTAGTGAGCAATACTATCTCCGTTAGCATCATATTGTAAGAAAGTCTGAAAAACAAAATACTGTGTGTGGGCCAGGAGATAGACACTGCTAGCAAGTGAAGCACTATAATTTCATTTTATTATCAGAAGAAGAATAAACACAAAAGCAATATCAGACAAATATTTTGGGAAATTAAGAAATCTCTAACGTCAGCTTTAAAAGCTAAATGAATACCAAAGAAAGTGTTGCAAATCATTTGCATTCACATTCATACATCAGCCCAGGTATTCTGACTTCAACTCACATTTATTTGGACCCAGACTCAGCCCCAGGTAGACCAGCTGTCTGACTGCTTACCCATGTCATCAGCATCTCCTTCCCTATCATCCCATTGGCTTTACTTCCCTCCTCCTTATTTCTGTGTGCACAGTCAGCCCAAGGCAAAGTCTGATTTTCAATCTTCTTGCCATACAGTTCCAGTCATGGGCCTCTCCTGGGACCTTCACTTGGATATTTCCTTATCTCATAGAGACACATCATCAAAAGGTAAAAGGAAACCCTGATTGAGCATTAATTAAAATAGACTATGCAATATGGAAGAATTGCATACATCATAGAAAGCGGGAAATCTTAGGGTCTTTAAACTGAATAAGAGATTTAGTCTGAGCAAGTTCTGATGATGGAAGCCAGCGTGAGGCCGTATCTGAATGCCTTCTTGCTGAGCAGCCCATTGGGTCATTTGTCACTTTGTCTGAACACACCATCTTCTATGGAATCCCATTTTCAGGGAGAAGCTGCATGCCCAGTAGTCCTGGTGGACAGGGAAGAGGGGACAGGGCATCCCAAATCCATTTCTTCACCTTTTCCCTCCGTTATCAGGGGCTGGAACTGAAGGCCGAGCTTGTTCCTATCACCAACCCCATAGAGTTACCTTGACGGTTAATAAACTGGCACACATACAACCCTCTGAGCACTGTCTGGAACGTGGCAAAGGCTTCATAAACTTTAGCCACTGGCATTTTCAGTTGTCCTTGGGTTTTAGAGACCAAATCATGTATGTGAAGATGTTTCTGTCTTCACCTGGTCCATGCAGCTGTGCCCCGCCTCTCTCTCAACCATTGGGAGCTTGACGGCTGCCCCTTGAATTTAGTGGTAGACAGCAGGTGGCACAGGAACACAGACGACAATGGCAAGAGGAGACCTGCTGCCACCATACTGTTACTACAGCAAATGAACAACTCTGGTCACCACACAGTTTTAAATTATAGGATTCAGGGCCAAAGCTGAAAGATTTATTTCAAGTCAGGTCAGGAAATCTCCAAAGCAAATTTGGAAAGCACACCCCGAAAGCACAGGCAACAGGCTGCAAGGCTTTGTTTGAAAGGCCTTGGGTCTGTGTTCTGCTGCTAGGAAGTGAGACTTTCAGGGAGCAATGAAAGCAGGCAGAGGCCACAGCCCTGAGGAATGGCAAGCCACTCCCCAGCCTGGTGAGAGTTGGTTAAAGTACCCCTTGGGTAACCTCATTTCTCATAAATTTTGAGAAAAGATACCAACAATGGGTATAAGAAAGTGATTAAAACCAGCCCTTGTGAAGACAAAGATAACTGTGTAGAGCTTGAGTTTTCTTGATTTCCCCTCATCTTTTCAACCCCAAGCCCATCACTGACTTGAGATTTTTATAGTTTTTCTGAAACTTTAATACATTATTTTTCCATTTAAGTCATGTTCTACTCCCTTCTTTTTACCCCTCCTTAATATTTGAGCTTGTTCTTTAGGATCATCTAATCCAGTAGAACTCTGTTGCTTGGCTGGGAATAAAAGTATTTATTTAATGTGCCAAAATGTATGTCAAGTCACTGTCCAGGCAAGAATTTTCAGCATGCACTTAGCGATAAGAATTTTCCACAATATCTTACAAAGAAACTTTCCTGTTGACAAAAATCACCTGGGGTTCCTATTAAAAACAGATCTTGCAGCCTCAAAGGAGAACAGGTTGATCAGAATGTCTCTGGGAGGAAATGGCATCTAGAGACACCAGGAGAATCTCTCCATCTGAGAAGCCCAGGAAGTATGTGGGGCTCCTCCCTGGCAGACAGGTGCTGTGCAAGGCCAAGAAAGGCCCTAATAGCCTTCTGATTGCTATGCTCTGACCTTTACTTGACTGAATGGTTCATCCAACTACAATTCAGATGGTTATCCATTACAGGGATCAACTCTTTCTGATCCAAAGTCACTGGGCCTCAGAAACTCCTATATTCTGGTGTCTCAAGTTAACTAGGCCAGACCAGAGCAAGTATAACCACACAGGGCTCTGTCCCCAGAGAGGCTCCCTGTTGAAAAATGTCAGAAAGCTTTGATAGTGGCAAGCAGGTAAATCATGCTAAGAAATAGCAATCCTCAACACGGTCTCAGTCTTCCCTGCATTAGTCAGAGCTATTGGGAAATGTCACCCTTTATTTTTTTTTCCTCTTTAAAATAATTTTTTTTTAAAAAAATGATAGTTTCTACTCCTTTCACCACACTCACTGGCAAGGAAATAATTCACCAAAGGTCCATTTCTAAGCATGTCACAACCATCTTCCTGGAGGAAGAAAAAGCAAGGACACATCCTGCTTTATGAAAATGTGCTTAGGAATCCAGGCTTAAAGAGAACCCTGAATAAATGAGTAGTTTTTCAGACATCAAGTCCCTCGTTTCACTTTTAACAAGCCTTTTATTTTGTCCAGTTACTTGGTCTTTGAAAACTAGTACTGGGAAGTCTTATCTGGGGCCATATTTATGAGTCTCGGAATAGACTTGGTGAATGATCCTAACCAAAGCCAGTGCTAAGTGCAGCAGGCCTTAACAACAACAACAACGAAGAACAAAGTGACTCCTATAAGCTCTATCACAACCATTTCCGTCTGCATATATATACTATGCTAAAAATAACACAGTTATTATGTATCACTACATAATGGGCAAACAATGCTGTTTAGGGAAGGTGGGAAGAACAAGTGGTACTTTCTCCTAGGAGCTGGTGTGGAAGTGATCAGATCATTAAAGCATTAGGACTAAGAATTCTCTGTGAGCTACACAACTGCTACCATCAGCAGCCCCTATGTGTAGCAACATGGAGTGTAATAGAAAGGAATTATTTCTGAACGTCACAGGGCAGACCACACGCATTTACAAAGACAGCTGCCGTTAATACAAAGGTTAATGTCCAAGGGGCAGGATGACCTGGAATACTGAATAAGAACAATCCGTGGACCCTGACCCCACTTTTTGCACAAGGCAACAGTCAGGGCATGCATCCAAATGCGGATCACAAAGGATCACCCAAACAAAAACAAAGGACATAGCTCCACAGTGAAAGAATGAGCTTGGCGTTACCTGTCTAGCATATGACCTTTTCCCTTTTCTTTCCCTTTTTTGAAACTGTCCTTCAAGGGAGCTGAAAAGCAATTTTCATGCTGTGGCTCTAAATATCAGTTTATCCTTCTGATAGGGTTCTGAGCATGCCCAGTAGGGATGATTTAACACTGTGCTGATGACTTGCAACAGAAGAACGTCATGTGAAAAGGTAGTCTGCCACAGCTAATGGGCTCTTGTTTCAAAGGGATGCTGTGTGTACATTACCAGTGCCTGGAGAAGGTGCAGAAAGTCCCGGGCAGCCATTAGGAATGGAGTGTTGTTGATGATGAAAAGGCACTTTGCTGGTGAGGGAATGGTGGGAGAGAGAAGGCTTATCTGTCTTTTTGATTAGAAATGCATGCTTCCTTTCATCGTCTGAGCTGAAAAATTGGCTTCTGCTCTTGGTTTATGAAACCATTTTTCTTTTTCCTTTCTTCCCAGGTTTGCAAACTGCTTAATAAATTAGTTACTGTGAGGTACATGGGTGCCACAATAACCTTAGAGGCTTTTCCCAAATGCATCCTTAATATTTTATAAGTATTTAAATAGATTTATTCAATTTGAGCTGGCTGATTTATTAAAGCTGGCACTCTGGCAAAAAAAAAAGAGGGTTCTATGCAGATTAAAGCGATCAAAAGAAAAATTTAAGAATTACTCCTGATTTGTACGAAGTTGTTTAGCAATTAGAGCAAAACTTTTGGTACAATTAATTGAACAAGCAGAGTAAAGAAATGTCTAAAGCATGGAAGCTTAAAGTTGGAATATCAGCTCTATGGCCCTACGAGTGTTCTGTTAGTTCATTCATTCATTCACTCATGCCAGCAACATTATAGAGTATTGAATACCGGTGCTTTTTTGTCATTCTGTGAGGTCTAGCCTTACAAAATAATAGAACAAAAACTGAAGTATCTATTTCACACTTAACCAGGGAAAACAACCTAAGTTTGGTTATCTTACATGTTTTCAGTTTGAATTGAAAAATAAACGAGTAACTCCCCATTTAACAAGAAGGGCCAAGATTTGGAGGTCTGATGGGTGATTCTGATTTTTAGCAAACACAGTGACTCCAAGGCTCAGCAGGTCTGGAGAGGTTAACAGATCAGCCGTGCCTCGGGAATCTATTAGACCCAATGCGGGAAGTATGATGCTTCTTGATCACCCTGAGCCATTAATCATTCAAGTGGAATACAGTAAATCAGATGGCAGAATCCAGAGGCAGTAGACACTCAGACAGAATCCCTTGCTGTATATCCAAACCACAAGTGAAAAGCTAAATTTTTATTCTGCTACATGAAAATGTAGATTTGGTGATGCAGATCAAGTAAGAAAAGCTTCAGAGAAAGTAGTCAGAATTAAAAAGAACATGAATCATCTTTCCAAGGCCTGCTTTTTCCTTATTTCCACATGCATAATATTTTCCAAGCACTAAATTTAACTAGTCAGACATTCAGTCCTAAAGGGAATGAAATGTTAGAATATGTACAATGATCAATGTCATGCAGCATAACAGATATTGCCCCAGTGATACTTTGGAGAGTATATGAACAATTAAGGTAATTATCCATACCAAAAACTATTTTATAGAACTATGCTACCAAGAAAAATAAACGGCATTAGGGGTTAAGTAATTGGAAAGCAGCAGTCACATGGACAGGCTTTCTAAGGCCTTACCTTTTCTCTTTTCTCTCACTATCTGTTTGACTAAGAGAGCTGAAAATTATATCATTTGTGTTAGAATCAAATGCAAATGGAATAATTGTCCCTTCTCTAATCAAAACACATTTGTGGATTGAAATACCACATGGGGCAATTTTCAGTTAATCATGGATGTTAATAAATATGACTCTAAGCTCATAAACAAACACTTCTTTGGATAATATAATATAGGAAATTATTGTTAAACTTGATCAGACATGTAACAAAAACTGAACTTTGCAGAAAGTCAGCAAATGAACTATCAGAAAATAGACACGAGCATCAGTTGTAATGAAAGAATAGATTTAGCTAAAATGCTTAGACAAATCATGCATTAGCATTAGGAAATATTTAAATCTGGCTTTGCTGAAATGGAAAATATTAATATTATGTGAGTATTAGCTTCTTCAAAGACCAAAAACCAAAAGCTTAGTGATTAGAGATTTAAAAGACTAGAAAATCAGGTTTATCAACATCAAAATAACCCAGAGTTTGAATTATATCAAAGCCTCTAACAATGAAAAGGCTTCCAAAAGAAATAGAAATGTTCAGCATTCATTTTGTTTGTAAGCCAACTTAAGATTTTTTCCTTTAGCCTTCCCTAAATGTAAAGATGTATTTATTTTGGAGACAAATGCCTACATGGTTATAAAGATACTATAATCATCTGTAAGACTGGGGCTAGATTATACCACAGAGGTACTGAGGATAGAAAAGAAAATGGTATTATTTCCACCTCTTTCAAAATTAAGATGGGGCCCAGAGCTGTGGCACATGGCTGATGGCAAGATTGTATATTCAAGGCCAGCCAGGGTTACAGAGCAGGCTCAAGACCGGAGCATCTCAAAAAAGAAAAAGAAACCCTACACACCTCAACCAAAAAAGTGAAATGCATGCTACAACTGAAACACCTTTTCCTACACTTATTCATTTCAAACTCTAATATGTTCCCCAAAGAGGAAATTTTCTCATTTGCAAGAAGGAGTAGGAATGCTGTCACTTGCTTTCAGGGCAAGTGGGCTGCTAGGACATCCTGCACTGTGAAAACAAGTGCCTTGAAGTGAAAGTACAATAAGGCGATATCAACACCTAGGTTTCAGGCGGAGGCAAAATTATTGTTTCTCTTACTCTTAGTATTTTTGTCTCTAAGTCAATGTGTAGATTAGTCTGCACAGCAGTGCAACCTACTGAAGTTCAAGTGTGAGATCATACACTAATTTGAGCATCTAGGAAATTCAAGATTTCACCTGGAGAATTCCAATAACAAAGGCAAATAGCAGCCTTTCCTACAGTTTGAATAACTATTTTTTTTTTTCTGGTACTGAAAAGGCAGACCCAAGTCTGTCATGAATAAAAGGGCTGTGATGTCAGACTCACCTAGCCAATTTTCAATAGATATGGAATTCATTTGCAATCTACTTTCAGCTTTTTAAAAATTCTATTCAATTAATAAATATGGCTAGCAGGAAAATAATTGTTTATGCTTACCAATCATTATGTGCTCCTCATGCTTTGTTTTACCTTGTTAAAACACTTATGACCCTCCTATGTAGTATGTACTATTTTTAATCCTTTTTTTTTCCTTTAGATGAGAAACTGAAGCCTACAAATGATAAGAAACTGAACCCAGTCAATGATACAGCTGGGATTTGAACATAGAAAGACTTCAGAACTGCTGGAAAAGATTAGTGAAACATTTTCCTTCAAAACACCTCACAACATACTCTGCTAGTGTTCTGAATTTCTTAAAATATTCTGCTTAAACCAAGATTGCAAAGTATTCTCGCACTACATTGCACGAGACAAAATAAGCACTCTCATTTAAAAAAACAGAATTTTTTCTTTTTAGCCTGGTGCTCGCGGCTTGTTGCTCATATTCTCCTTTATCAAGGAAGTAAAAGAAATATTTACCACACTTGGTGTGGATCACAGTCTGAATCTACTTGTCCTTCTTCCGTACTAAAACCAGACTAAACATTGCTGAATGTCTACATTTAAAATTTTTCTGCATTAATGGATAAACTGTCCATAGGGTTGTCTAACCAGGGCCCCACATCATTAGCAGGCCTAACATTCTACTGATATAAATGCACTGCCATCTTCCTGGCTTCTTGGAGCCTATTCCTGGATCTTTTCCATATACTCAAAGTCCATACAAAGTATCTGATATTTTGAAAATCACTGTTGGGAGACTATCCAAAAAATAATGAACTTTTAGGGGATAGTATCTTAAAGGAAACTATAAATGAAATAGGTCAAGGATGAGGCATGTAAGTGGTTGCAGGGAAAAAAATTTTGACTCCCAGTGTGCAAAGATTCCATATAAGGAATAGTAGTAACTTTTCAAGTCAGCAGCCTAGACTTATTTCTTGATCTTATAATTCTCACAGACCTAGACATTCCAAGGTAGAGGGTCACTCAAACAGAATTGTAGTTTCTTGTGTATATTTATTTCCAAAGTTTCTTGTGCATAGTTTCCCAGTGAAATCACAGATGGAAGCTAAGGGAACACCAACTGGGTAATTTTTCAAACATGCCTAGGAAAAGCAGTCAAAAACGAACTGCTCTGGGCTTGTCAAGCAGAAGTGCTTAACAAGAGCTGGAATGCCACAGCTGAGACTTCCCCTCTGTGTGGTTCACTTGGACACTGGTGTTTGTCTTAGAGATGATGTAAGAAGCGAAGAGAAAGGAAAGACATTTATGAGATCTCAAGAATAAACTTCCTGTGGTCACTAGGAGAATGGTATGCATAACACAGAGGCCAGGTGGGTAGGGCAGTGTGATAGAGCCCAGCAAGAATGTGCTGAGAGCCCAGTATTCGTTCTGATACCAGCACAAACCCCACTCACTGGCCCACAGAGCAGCCCTGGGCACCCCGCTTGTGGCTTAGCAATTTGTCTTGTCTGAGAAATGGGTTGGATGGAGCAAGATGGAAGAACTTTCTCTTTGGATGTGATAACTAGTGAAATTAAAAGTCGAGTTTTTAATTGGTCATATTGTATTCACAAAGCAACCGAATATATTTAATTCTACTTCTGAATCTGGAACTTGAAAAGTACAATTTAAAATTAGGTCTTTTTTTAAACATTCAAGACTGATTGTTACTAACTGAAAAACAATGAGAATCATCAAAAACTTCATTACAAACATCGAGTTATCTAAGGAAATAAGTGGTTATCCTTTCGTCATCCAATAAATATTTAGTGTTGTCTCTTGCTTCATTCATGCTTTATTGAATAGACACACACTAGCCACTTGAGTTACATCACAGAATGAAAGAGGTGATTCCAGGCCCCCTTGGAGTCCCTATCCAGATCAGGGGACACACTTTATAGCAATCAAAGGCGACAAATGAGAGAATTCTCTCATACCTGAGGACATATGAAGATCTAAGGGAAAAAGATCAACTTGAGTAGATGATGAGGTCAGGGTTTGGGGAATGGAGGTGGAGGCTGGATTAGTTTGCCCTATCAAATAAAGATGTCAGCAGAGTAGACTCCATTCAATTGACTGTCATTCAAATTATGCCGATATCTGGGGAAGAACATCCTTGGTGTTCAAGGAGGAATAGGTAACTGAAAGAAAGTGATTATTGCTCAAGAAGCATGAGGAGTCATTGTAGGGCTTTGCCCAGAGATTTCTACATGACTATGTTTCTAAGTTCAAAACTTACACTAAAAGCTATAAAGGTTTCCTTGGACAGCTAATATAAATTTTTATGTAAGCCAATTCGCTTATTCATATTAATGTACAGCATTGAGTGTTAGTTTTCTAGTTCAGAGAACAGAAAAGTGGTACTCCATCTCAATGGATTTACTCAGTGACCCTAAAGTCTTACTCGAGTATTTGCAGAATTGAATTTATTATGTGTCCCCCCCACTCCCCACCCAGTTTGGAGATTGAAGCTAGGTCCACTGCTCAGAGCTACAGCATTCAATATGTAAATGTTGTATAACTCACAGTAAAGTCTACGGGTGGCAAATGAAGACAAAATAGATATGGCTATAAAAGAGGTGTCCCTTAAATTATGTTTTTGAGAAACAATTCTTAATTATAATAGGCAGAGACAAAGTATATTACACCAGTAACCCAAAACAGTGCTATGCCCAGTCAAAGACCTACTCTGGAATTTCAGTGTCAGGTGCCAGATTTTGGATTGGGCCATGATGTACCCCACTTTCTGCATGTGTCTGTCCATCTACCCACTTCCCCTTCCAATCTCACAAGGGCTGCAGGATCCAAGATCAGAATTCCAGCCTGGATAAATCTACATAACAGTTGATTGGCCTGAAAGCAAAGATCCAATGACATGTGGAGGCCATGTAGCTCTACTATCCCATTAGCTGGGAGTGCATTTAGCAAACACAGTTCCCTTTATTTGCTGTACTTTCAGTATTGCTTATGAACTATATTCTACTTAGGAGTATGAACTCACCAATTATTTGCCTTGCATTATGAATCATTTATCTAGTCAATCTAATATTCTTCCCTTATGCATCTTAATACCTCAATTAATTATTATGAGTCATTTGTTATTTGTATACCAGAGAAATGCTTTCCAAGTTATTATTTATTGCTCATAATCAATTAGAGAAGTTTTAGACTATGGCTGTCTTGTATAAATACACTGGTAAAGTTCAGCTCCTATGATTTCTGACAATTAAAGTGTTTCCTCACTTGGGGACTTTCATTAATCTCAACTTGTCATCTTTGTTTATGCAGGTTATAATGGGCTATGTATAGAAGTGAAATGAGATGCTAAAGCCTTGCTTTTTAACTCTTCAGTAAAAGTAAAATTAAAGTGGTTACTTTATTTGTACAAGTAGTGACTTTTATTAATCTGTGACCTAGCAACTCCAGATATGCCATAGCCATCTTTGTGTATATTTGCAATTAATAAATTAGCAAATATAGTTAGGCCCCTAGGTAATTACTATTTCTATGTTCAGTAAAGAAAAACTGGTTAGTATCGCTTTCCAACTTTAGTGGCCAGCATTTAAAAGCTCTGAATATGCCTATTTTATAAGACAGAGAGAAAAGAAGTAGCATAATGGTAAGAGATTTCGAGGGGAAAAATTTAGACTATAAGTGCCATTGCCAAGGATTCAATCAATGGCAGGTATTCAAATGCTATGATTCCTTATAAGGGGTACTATAGGATTAGTACTGAAATATAATTTATGGTGCATCATTATTTATGAAACGAAATAGTCAAATAGTACACTCATTAAATTTAGGTGTCTCTATCTTTAGCAAAACCTCTGATAATAATTAAATCACACAAAGTGACCCGTCAACATATTAGAAATCTGAACAGGAATCTAAGAGCCTTAATGAAGTCATAAGTCACTGTAAAAGAAACGGTAGGTATTATTATTACCTTGAGAGCAAGTTTGGAAAGAATGTGTAATAATAAAGTTGATGAAAAATGGATCTGAAATAAAGCTGTAAGGAATAAGGGGAGCTCCGATACACAGATGAGACTGCTAATCAGAAACTGGTTTGAGAAGTATCTGTAGAAAACATTACAAACTTTTTGTGTATAAAAAACAGATTCACCACTTTTGACTTCCTCAGAAATTCAGTTGGTATCGTACATACCCAGCTATGCTACCATATACAGTGACAAGTTGAGAGGAAAGAGGGCTCAAGTTCATTCTTTAAAAATAAATATTTAGTGATTTTAAGATTTTGAATGGTGCTTTAAACCTGCTCCTGAAAAGCAAAGAAGTTACTATTGCACAAGGACTTTCCTCCAAGGGACAAAATAAATAACTAATCAGCATCAGTCATCTTTTCCTAAGTTTCTGCAATACTATCATTGCCTATGTAAATAAAGCTCATACCAACTGTCTGTTCTCTGAACTGTAATTTGTCTTGGTTGTCTCTACCATCTCTACCAAGCTCTGAACTATATCCTCCTTTATCTGTAGGACTCCACCAGAAACAGACACTATCATTCCTATTTTAAGCTCAAATAAAGTTTCTGGAACACTCTGAGTATTAAAATATGGATGTGAACTCAATTTTTCTACCTCTAGATTCCAACTGGAACCACCCAACTGGCTTTCTTCTTGTTTTTTACCCATTTGACTCTCCATGCCTCTATCAGATCATCTCCATAACCTTCCACAGAGAATCTAAGAACTACAATAGAAGCTGGGTTATAGATAAATGGTGCTGAGCCCTTCACCATAGCAGCTGTACTTTTCAATCCCACAAACCTCCTAACACAAAGTAGGCATTGATAATATTGGAGCAAGACAGGGAAATAAAGAGGCAGAAGGAATTGCTCAAGTCAATGATTTATGCCACTCCAGCATAGGAGGCCACATGGTAGAGAAATGCTGTGGAATGCCAGTGGGGAGACACGGCTACTGGCCCTGCCATATTTCTAGTTGATTCTTGTACTTGAGCAAATAGTTTAGTTTATCTTAGCCTTTGATTGTCACCTATAAAATGGAAAATAAGACCCCACATTCTCTGACTCTACATTTACTTCAAAGGTAGTTCTTGTCAGTGCATCAGTGATCATAATACACTTGTCTCATACCACTAATGCTCTTTTCAAGTTCCAAGGACTTAGTACACATCACCTTCCTTATTCTATATGGATTTCAAACCCCAGGTCATGTGGTCCATAAGCTGCAAGAGAGCAGACCTTGATCTGATACAGTTAAAAACTGACAATTCTATCAGAGTGGGAAACTGTTTAGACTCTTAGCTAAATGGCTTCTTAGAAAGCACAAAATACTATCCTGTGACCCTGAAAAGTTTCCAGTGTGATTTCCTCAGTCAACGGGGAACTGGAATTTGAGAAAAATGAAACGATCGTTCAGATGTGATTTTTGGAACTGCCATGTTCGCAGTCACAACTGTGTCTCTAACCTTGGGCAAGCATCTCAAAAAGCATCAGATCGTTGCAAACCTGTCAACGCTTGGCTGTCTCTACCATCTCTCCCAAGACTGGGCCCCTAAAGTACTTTCTGTCTATTCTATTCAGTTGTCACTTAATCACACGCTCTCTTGGCTAGCCTGTTGCTTCTTGTGCCTTAGTCTTGCCTTGCCAACACAAACACAAGTTCCTTAAATAAAGAAACTAAGCTTTATATTTCCTTCCAGCTTTGTAGTATCTAAAGCAGAGCTGGACTCATTAAGTGACTCTCACTTTCATTCAACCTATTCAGCATATTTTCAGTAGAGAGTCAATGTGCTCTTTCTCTGTTTTAATTCTACTGTCCTAAATGTTTTAGCAAACCCACTGTCAACTGTTACTCAACTGGAAACCACCCAGAAGTGTTTTGGGTACCACATTATGCTACTGAGTCCAACATTTGGACTCATACTGGCAAAAGTAACATGATACCAAGATAAATAAGGCAGGGGTATATGAAGTTTGAGTCCAATAGAGCTCTTCAAGTGATAGTTTCCATCAGCAAATTTAAAATCAGGAGAGAGACAAAGAGAGGGAGAGACAAAGAAAGGAGAGAGAGAGGGGGAGAGGGAGAGGGGGAAGGAGAGGGAGACGGAGAGAGAGAGGAAATGATAGAACCTTTAGGATCTGGGGAATTTTATCAACCCTTTGGCTTCCGGATGTGCCCAGCCCTGCCTTTTTCTATTAATGCTGAGAGTACTAGATTAAGACTACTTACATAGACATTTGGATCGTATGACTGCAATGCTTCTGATTGAAGAAATTCCACACAACAGAAAATCTTTCAGAAAACTCGAAGTTTTAGGAGTTAAGTAGTTTTAAATCTATCATCCTAAAAGTAACTCTATGTAGCACAAAGGCAACTAGGGTTAAAATCTCTTGATTTACCTGTGTGGATCTATGGACTTTGCCAAGCAAAAGTGGGGAGACACAATCATTGACTCTGAAACTCACCCATCTTTGAAGACACTACTCCACAGGGAGATAAGGTCTACCTCTTCTAGGAGTATGCTACGTACGGTAACAGAGTAGGGTCACTTGAGGAGAAGTTGTTTGTTTTAAAGACTAAATTCAGAGACACCTTCAGCATACATCCTAGAGCACTAGAAAATATTTTCGTTTAGCATCTGGAAAGCTGAGGCACCATATATTAAGATTCACTATAAGGTCATTTATATTTTCATTCACTAAAGAAATAGATCTCAATCAAAAACAAAAAAGAGAGCAATAGAATCAAGATTATTGAAGAAAAACATCTATATGCCAAGATCTTTTATATATTTTTCTCCATTTGTCACAAAATTTCCACGAAATAGGGCTGATTATTGCTTTGTGCATGAGGCTCAGATGATTCCAAGAAGTCTGAAAGTAAGTGGCAGAACCTCGATTTAAATCTAGATTCTTTCTATAGTAAGACTAGGATTGTGGTCACTAAAATTTATGTACTTATGATAGCAAGTGGGTGGATATCTAGGGCTGATCTCATTGTTTAGCGTAGTGGAGAGATGTTGAATAATTGTTAACTTGCCTGGAGGCCTCCATTTGTGCTCTGCTTTGTAGGCATGCTGTGTCCTTTGGGCTTGCTAGTTAAGAGACAGCAGGTCAATAGGAGGCTAGTATCAAAGGGTGGGGTGAAAGTGCTGACTTTGAACATGTTCTTTGAAAGTGCTTGTATTTGAAAAAGCTGCATTGTGTCAGAGCTGAGCAGGAATCCAGCTGTGGATACTACTCTGCAGAGTGTTGATAAATTCTGGATTGCCCAGCTGTGAGGGGTCCGGAAGTGCCTGAAGAGGTGACAAATGCTGGAGGCCTCCCTTAGCCCTCTCAACAGCTGCTGCTGTAGGAGCAAAAATGCAAAGACTGTCTGCAGCCAGACACCACAGTCCCTGCACTCTCAGGCTTCTGCCTTGAGCTATCACCTCAAAGCTGGTACCCCAAGGACAATGATGCCCCAGGGAGTTTCAAAGAAGAGCTTCAGCAATGGATAACGATAATAACCTAACTCCAGTGGGGATATCACAGGGACCAAGCCAGAGAAATTCTCGGTCTTTGCCTGGATCCTCTACTTTGGGTAGTGGCCAGAAGCTGTAGGTAGGGAATAGCTTGTTATTCAGGCATAGTGTAATATATGATGTAAAGGTCTTCCAAGTCAAAGGTTCAAATCCCGACCTTTCAATGCACAAGTTATGCAATCTGGATGAGTTAAACAGACCCTTTGAGCCTCCTTGTCTTCTTCTTTAAAAAAAAAAAAATGAAATGGTAACTTTGTTTTAGAGCTATGGAAAAAATTAAATGAGGTCTTTTAAATGGAGACATGGTTGATTTCCAAAACTGTCAACTTCTTTCTCTCTTTCTTTACATTCACAGAGGGATGACAATAGCAATACTCTGCTAAGAAATTCACCGGGGTGAGAAGCTTAAGAGTACCAGGTGAAAAAGGAAGCTGTCTGTAAGAGACCCTGAAGTATAACAGCCAGTGGAGATGTCACCAGGGAAACTGAGTGGGTTACATAAGGAATGTGTTAAAGTGCTGAGAAATGCACTTTCCAGTTTCAATTATTGTGGATCCCTAGGATGATCTAACATCTATGGGTAATGTGATGAACACAGTAAGTACTCCCAACACAGCATCCTTTGCATTTGTATTTCACTAGAACTAGAAAACTGTACCTAACAATGTGAAATTTGTATGTCAAGGAGCTTGTTTGGAAACTATGACTTCATCTTTGTCTATGAAGAGCTTTCAAAGCCAAACCTCTCTCACATATGTTTAATCAGTGCCTCTTGTGAGTAGCAGAAAACCCAATGTAAATAGGCTAAAGGAATTGAAATTAAATGCATGTAAATTAAATGCATGTGCGTTTAATGAGGTGTGTACAAAAGCAGTGTGGGAACCCCAAACAAATGGGTTACTTCTATCCCATGAAAATAGTGTGGAGACTACACAGCAAAATCAGCTGGTGTCACCAGGGATTATAGCTTGGCCTGCCTGGAAAGCACAAGGTCATGAGTTCAATTCCTGGTACCAAAAACAAAAACAAAAGCAGAAACACAGAAACAGAAACAACTAATGTCCACCATTCCCCTTTAGTCCTGGAACAAAGGCTTTTGTGTTTTCACATGTTTATTAACTTCCTTTGTGCTATGCTTTTGGTGCTTATCATATGTAACTTTAGATTTTAGGCTAATGATTAGTGACTGGAACGTAGGGGGTAGAAGCTATTTTAAATCATCATTGTCTCCATCAACATTAGCTTTCACAGCACTTTGCCCATAGTGAATAAATGAAGGAATTTAACAGAAATTAACAAACTTAACACACACACACACATTAAAATGAATACTTGAAGTCAGAAGTTGGAATAATTGACCTGAGGAAGAGATTAAGAGGAAACAATGTTAAAATTATACGGTTTCAGTAAGAATGGAAGAAAAGGAAATCAAAGGCCCTTTATTCTAAAATTGCTTTGAGAAATCCCCAGCTTCCTTAAGGGATTTACTAAAGAGATTGAAAGGACAAATTGCTCATAGTCACCAAAATCCCATGAGGAAAACATGTCTGAACTGTCCCAGACAAGCTAAAGATGAGTAACTAAAGAAAAAATATTCCAAAAGATGAAGACAGGTGAATTAATTGGAGTGGAAGTGTTAAGGAGGAATCAAGGGCTACAAACAAAGAAAGCAGCTTTCTAAGAAAAGTCAACCAAGAATTTGGGCAAAAAATAAATAAAGTAAAAAACAAAGAGAAAATTCACCATTGAACTTACCCAAAAAGTCTGACTCATAAGATTAAATCAAGTAACCATCATAGCTACATAATACACAAAAGTTGATTTGGTCTCTTAAATACAATCACACTCTTTTTTGTTTGTTTGTTTGTTTGTTTGTTTTCAAATTAACCTCCAGGCCTACGAGGGCATAGAGAATAGATTTCTTCTATTTTCTCAGCAATTGCCAATTTTAATTTGTCAGGATCAGAGCACAAAAACAGGTATAAGAAATGCATTTTAGTCTCATTGTTAAAAAAGATACTTTTATTAAGGATTTCCTTTGTAAAGAATGTGTTAGATGTGTTCATGGGTCAGAAGAATATTTGACAATACAAATCAGCTATAGCAGACTCTTCCAAGTGGACCACATTCAACCTGTTATCTGTTTTTATCAAGTTTTATTGGCATAAGGCTCTGCCCAGGTGTGAACTGTTGTCTAATGGCTTTTTTTCTGTGCCCAAAAGACAGGGTAGAATTGTTTTTGTAAGAAGTTAAGAAGTGTGTTTTTCACAATGCTTAAAATATTTAACATCAATTACAAAACAAATTATAAAACAATTGTGCAAACTCCTGGCACTCCAGCCTGTAAGAAACAGGGGTGGCTTTTCTACCAGTGCTCAAAGAGATGGGTTTGTTAAGGGCAAGAAGGTGTTATGGTGTTTACCATCACCAGTAATGACTTCCAAGCTGCAAGTCAAAGAGAAAGACAGAGGCAAATCTGGTTGCTAGCTAGGAGAATCACTAGGGAATAAATAGCAGGCAAGAGAAAGGAGTGCAGGGGTTCATGTTGGATCTCCATGGAAAGGAAAGAGAGAAAGAGATGACCAATTGGTAAAAAAACTTCCTTTGCCTTTTTCTGCCTCAAAGTGTTTCTTTTGCTTGCTCTTGCAGCACATTTTAATGCTTTATTTCTTTGACCCTTGGAGCATTACCAAACAGTTATTATCTGAGCTCCTAACAAACAATTATTCCAGCTCCTAATTTATATTTCAATCATTTTAACTACTGATCTTATGATCACATTCAGGCTCTGATCACATTAGTGTCTATTAACTATGCAGCAACCAATAAAATCTGCATGAGAGACTTATTCCATATATACTCCCCTAGTGCAATTTATTAAAATAATGTAGACTATTAACATTTAAACTAAATGTAATATATATATTTAATATAAGAATTCTCATTACTGTGATTAATAAAAATTTTAGTGTAAGCTGATATTTAGTAAGAGAAAATGAACAAGTTAAGCCAACTCTACTATTTCAGTTACGTTAATTTAATTAAATATGACTGTTACATTATGTAGGATTAGGTACATACTACTAGTAATTCTATCATATTTAAAGAATCAAGAAGTAGAATCCTACTATCAAAGTTACAGTTAAATCACCAAAGGTCTTTCTACATAAATTTCCTTTTCTGAAGTCCCCTCACTTTTCTAGATAGAAATTGTACAAGGTGAAAAGTGACACAATTATACTGCAAGATTTTCTTCCTTAAGGAAGTCTCATTGTTTTGACCTGTCCTAGGACTGTGGGGGGGTGGGTCAGGGTGTGTGGGGGGGTATGTGTAATTAGGGAGAAAGACAGAAAGAAAGAGAAAGAACCAGAGAGAGACAAACAGACAGAGCCAAAAAAAAAACAAAGGCAAAGAGAGAAACAAATACAACACTGGTTCTCTACATTGCCTTCATTTACATGTCACCATTATCCCAAAATGATTTCAGAATTCATATGTTGCACAAATTCCACTTTCCTCCTCCCAGCTCTTCCACTGGGACCTAGGCTAACAGAGCTGCCCTGACACTCCCTCACTTTGCAACTTTGGGCGAATAATGACTTCAGCTTGCTTGCTTCATCTGTGAAATAGGAAACAGAGAACTCTGGAAAGATTAAGTGAAATGGATACACATAGTCTAGCCTTTAATTGTTCTCCATCTGAGCTAGATGCATTTTTTGCTGACACTGAAGATGTTATGATTTCAGGTTTTTTTAAGCATCAGCACATGGTCAGTGTGACTGAATTGTCTTCTGATAATTCTAAGCTCTATGTATTCTGTATCAGTGGTATTTTACCAATAACTTAAGCAGTCCCACAACTATACAGAGCTAAATGGTGTAAGAGAAGAGTAAATGGACCATGGATACCGAGTTGTGCTTGAGTCCAGGTGCACTGGCTGCATGGCCTTGGGTAAGTGTTTAGTCTCTGTAAGTCTTGGTTTCTGTTTCTACCAGTGGCATGACCAACAATAACCCTTACGAAATTATCCCAAAGACTGCATAATTACTGAAGATAAAGTGCTTAAAGGAATATTTGACCCATACTAACAATTTCACAACAATATGTCAAATAAGTAGAAGACAGGGACTACAAAGTGCTTTTCTACCAGGTCCTGAGTCATGTGTTGTTGGTGACTTCAAGGATTGGGAAAAATGCAGAAACATGTCTAACATGCACTGTGAGGAGTAAGTTCCCTAAAAGGAGAAGTAAGCATTGTATTTTACCTTATCTTCCCCCACAGTGGGCTAGAAAATGGGACCCCTGCACATTCTGACTCCATGTCCAGTTTGGGAAAAAGGAGCTGCTAAACTAAGAGGTTTTCCAAGAAAAGTCACAAGTGCCCGTTCTCAAACTATATCGGTTTGGTTTTAGAGCATTTGTTGAGGAATCACTAAAGCTGCCAGAATAGTTAAAAATACAGTCTCTTTCAAAGAACTACATCAAAGTGAAAAGAAGAAACTTTGAAAATCTCCCACTCCGCAAAATGTGCCAAGAACCTTGACAGTTGATAACGTAGTTTAATGCACTCAAGTTAGGTGCTTCCGCCTCTGAAACCAGGAAGGGACAAGGATGACTTGGAAACTCTAACTTTTGGGCCTAAGATCGGCACTAATTATTGTAATTCTTAAGCTGAGAGGAGAACCAGAACCCAGCCGGAATTATCCCCCAATCTCCTTAATAGATATGGACAAGAAATTCTCAGGAAAGGTGCTGGCTAATAGGCTGGAACAGATATTCACACCAAATCCATCCCAATCAGGTGGATTTATTTGGAAAGGACAGTCAAGCAATAATGGGAGGCAATTATTAAATGCAGAGCCGTGAACTTCTGCAGACAGGGAAGAGACTGTGGCTGCCATTTCACATCTTTCTCTGAACTGTCTTTGATCACCTAGCCACCCTGTCCTTCCCCTTCATTCAACAATAATTTGGGTTGAAGGTTAGCATTGTTCAGGGGGAGCTTTCAGAACTAACGAGTCCTCCTTTCCCCCTTTCTGTAACAAACTAGGTAATAGGACTTGTGTCATCACCTTTGTCAATTTCCCCTGCCCCCTGACCCCTTATTTTATTTCAAATTTATGTTAGTAACCTAGAAAAGGATTGCTTCCTCTGTCAATAAACCCACCAGCTCCCAGTCTGTCTTCTCTGCAGTTCCATTGTAAGGTGTCATTTGGGACCAGTGGCGTAGGCTCTCGGGTCAGACTCCTTGATTTGGATTCTAGACGGAACACCTATTAACTGGACAAAATGACTTCACTTTCTGTAGTCAGATCTCCGCCTGAAAAATGGGACTACTGCAATCACCAGCTTCATTGGAAAGTGAAGGAATCTCACCAATCAGATTCGTTTGTGCACAAGTTAGGATCAAGTTCGTTAAACAAGTGTGTTGTACATAATCGGTGTTCAGTACATTTTAGCATTGTTTTACCCATTGTCACAATTATCATTTTTCTTAAAGTTATACTTTGCTGATCCACTGATCCACTAATTCCAGTTATAAGATTCATCTTATGATATCACTCTTGTTTTAGTTTAATTTTCTAAATTAGATACATCTAATTAAATTATAGGTGAAACTCAGCTATTCATGGTTTTTAAAATTTGTTATTTCTTCAATTTTACCCTTCAAAAGTCTGTTTAAATTCTCATTTCCTCTTTTTCTGAGAATTCTTGAGTTACTGTTCAATCAAGTTTATTTAGCAGACTTTACTTATATTTTATTCTCAATTATTCATCATTCTTTCCTCTCATATGTGCTGGACTTTGTTATAGAATCATCCCTACGTCACTACTGCTGAACTTCTGATGAATGTGTTAGTTCCCCTGAATCTATTCTTTCTTCCATCCATATTACCTTGAAAAACAGTCCTATTTCCAGATATAAAATCTGCACCTCAGATCTCTGTAACTTGCTTCAGCTTTTGTGTGAAGCATCTTCTTTATATTTAAATATATATAATATTTATACAGTGTGTATATATATATATATATATATATATATATATATATTTAACTTACTGATAGAAAAATATTGCCAATGTCCATTTCAGTGATATGTTCTATATGTTTTACACATTTCTAGTATTATTTTCCTAATGAAAAATTAAATCATGTTTTCTTTTACCTTTCTAAAATTTAAGGATCTTTTAAATGTGCTGTGATTTAAAATAACACATATGCTGAAAATAATAACTGTAATAGCACCTTGCATAATAACATGGGCCTAATAGTTTTCATATGGTTTTTGAATGAGCTGTACTAAGTCTATGGTAAGTTCAAGGGCTTTTTTATGGAGGTGGCTAATGTTTAAATTGTGCCTGGGACCATCCAGTAAAGATGCAAAAGGAATCAGGATGAAGGCTAGATGACCATGAACAAAGAGGCAAAAAATTTCAGATGCCAGAAACTGTGAGTAGAACCAGATGTGTGGCTGATATAGGATGAATATTCATTTAAGTGAATCTATACTGCTTTGCTTTATTTTGTTTTATATATTTAAGTGGTACAACATGATGCTTGATACACATATATAGTGATTATATATATATATATATTATATTATATATATATATTTATACATAACAGTTATGATAACCAAGCAAAGTAACATATTCATCAACTCACATCTTTTAGGTAAGTCTGAAAAATTAGATGAGATTATAAAAAGCTTTTAGAGCTCTGACAAGGATTCCTACCTCATTCCAGTACCTGGATCAGCAAAGAGTCATAATCAGTAGTTTGGCAAAATTAATCTTGATCGAAAAAGAAAAAGACTGGAGGAGGGGAGGAGACTGATTAGGGAGCCTCAGAAATGGATTAGGCAAATTAGTAATAAAGGTTTAAATGAGGCCGTAGCTGGAGAAAGAAAGATACTATGTCTCCTGGGGTGAAACTGAAAGATCTTGGCAATTGATCAGATCTAGGATTCCAGTAATAAAAGCGGATGATGGTGGAGGTTTTAGCAAAGACACGGATCTCTGACTCTGGCATGCTCGGGTAGGACACTGGAGCCTCCTTCTCCTTTGCTAGCTGGCTTCCTATATGTTATACCAGTGTGGGTTAAAAAAGGAGAGGGAGAACCAAAGATACAGAAAGATTTTGTTTCTTTCCATTTGCTCTTGTTCCAGTGGGCATCACCACATCAACATCCTTTCACTTAAAAAAATGGCAGTAACTTCCAGCTTCTGAAAGTGTTCACACCCTTAGAACCTGGCACAACTGCCCCACCCTCATGATACTGGAAGGAGCCCTTTCCAAGGTCTAGGAATAACTCCACAAAGACTCTTCTCCAAGCCTCCAGTTTCTGACATGACAGCCCTAGTCCTAGGGTAAACTGCTTCCCATAGTTACTATCTCTTTGTTATCTCAATGTTCCCCACTTCTGCTTTTGATGCCTCAGTATCTGTTTAACAAATTCCTATTTAAATTATCTCTATTAATAAAATTAATATGATTAAATCTTTTCCTGTCTGATTCCTAAATTCACAGTTTAGGGGAAAGGGAAGAATTCAAGCACAGACGTATTTTTATAATGACTCTGAGATCCCCTTAAGAGTTTTACATCAAGGCTCAGAAACCAAGCAGCCAGCTTGCCACCCTGGTAAGTGGCTGTGGCCTGGCAAGCCACAGCCACCCAAGGCTGAGATCCATCATTGTCTCCTGAGATCCATGCCATGTTGGAACTTAGGGCGCTCAGAAACCAAGCAGCCAGCTCGCTGCCCTGGTAAGTGTCTGTGAGCCTACCGGCACACGGGCTGTGATTCAAACATCCCCCCACCCTGGGTTAGCAAGTGGGAGCAAGAGATCTGAGCATCTCTTGCAAGGTTGACTATATGCAATATAGCAAATAAAGGGGATTTCTTTCTACCATCTCTTTGAAGGCAAATATTTTTATCACTGTTTTGCTTTGTTCTGAGCAATGGTATTGCTCTATTCAATATTCTCTTTTGATAAGTTCTATGTTCTGTATTTCCTTTGATTTTGCTATACCTGATTGAAAGAACAAGTATTGTGAAGAAACTGAGTTATACTATAGTACCTATAACTGTTATCCTGGTAACCTGCTGTGAAGTTCTGTACCAATTTCACTACACTGTCTCAATTGGCTTTGTTCCCTCTTGTTTTGTGGTATATTACTACTTTAAAGATAATAAAAAAGAATTTTACATCAAAATGGAATATCTCAGAGAAGTTTAGAAACTCAGGATTGACATTTTATAAGGACCTATAAATTTGAGAGTCATAGGTACAGAAAGAAAAGTGAAGCTACTGTTCTTGGAGAGGAAGAGTAGAAAATAAAAAAAAGAAGTAAAGAAGAATCTAAAGCAAATATTAAGCCACAAAAGAAGGGCTTAAATATCTCCATGGTGAGCAATAATGAAAAATCCTAAAGACTGAGAAAGAACCAGTTATGTATGAGGTTTGGCAGTTAGAGAAGGAATGGTGGCCATTGAAAAGAACTGCTTAATTGGACAGTGGGTGAGAAATTACTATTTTAAGGGATAAGTATAGGAAATGCTACTGTGTCTATGTATTTGGAATAAAAGTCTGACATTGACTTTTAAGATGATCCTAAAATTTAAGCATTGAAAAGATAAAGAATAGTGTAGAACAAAAAATGCTGGAGGCAAAAATGTTTTGTATTTACCTGGAGCCATTGGTATCTACAAGATATGATCAGAAAGTGCCCTGAATGTTTTACATTTTAAAAAATACTTATTATAGCAGAAGATATATTACCATTAATTTCCCTGGAAATACCCCCCTGCTTTCAGCAAACTTATCACATTGGTTTTGCCACTTTCTGAAGCAGTTCTAGACATCCTCTTTCTTAAGGGTCTTTATTGTGCTCTCAGGGCTGCCTTCCCATTCTGAGAAGTTTCAAAAGCTTTACCTTTCATGGTCATTTTGACCTGATGAAGATCCAGAAAATCACCTGATGCCCGACCCAGCAAATAACATGGAGGAATACACAGAAAAGTTATTCATTATAATATGATGAATAACTTTTTTTTTCTTTGAAACTGCTGTAAATTCTATACATGTCTTAAATAAAATCAGGACAATGAGGTGGCCACTTACAGTGCAACTAGAAATACGAAAGAGGGCTTCCAGAACTGCTTCAGAAAGTGGCAGGAATGACTAGATGAATATGTTCAAAGAGAGAGTATTCTGAAAAGGGTTAGTAGCAGTGTGTCTTTTATTGTAACAGTTTTTAAGCACCCATTATATTCTTTGATCATACCTTTGATGATGAGGAGAAGAATTAGTATCTGCTATTTAAAAGCCAAGATATTTTATGTGCAAATCCAGATGTACACCTTTTCTTGTAAACAGGGCAGTGCAGGATTTTTTCCAGAGTCCTTTAGTTTGCTTACAAGGCATCAGCCTCAAAGCTGTGGCCAGGGTCAGGGCCTAGGATCTTCAAGACTCCTCTGTTCTTTCTCTTACTTTCAGGCTGATTTGTCAACTGATTTCATTGCCACAGTTCTATGAATTTATGTGTGGGCGCTATTTCTTGGAAGATTTACAGCCTGGGATGGTGGATAACACTTTAGTTTGGGTTTAAGATAATTGACTCTTTATCAACTGTACACGAACAAGTACCGTAGGTATTTAAGAAAACTCAAAACTATTTTTTACAGTTGAAAAGTAGGGCAAGAAATTAAGTACATTTAATGTATTTCAGGTCCCAGACTCTGTTCCTCAGTCTTCTCTGCACTTGAAGTTCTCATGCTAACCAGTGTGGAGAAGGTTGTCCATGAATACAATCTGGATTCAGTATAGTTCTTTGGGTCTGTTTTTATTATGCCTTAACTATTTGAGCAGTCAAGACATAAAACCCACCAAGCTCATTGGACCAGCATACTAAGAATCATTTTGGTTTCATTGTTTCATTCAGATATACGTCATCTAGACTTCAAGGGTGTCTAGACTGACTTCTGCAAGATTCCATATATGACAGCTGAGTTATTTTGCAAGAGAACAGTTAGGCCAGTCAAGAAAAAGGAGATTCACTTTACCAATAATACAAAGCAAAAGAAAAAAAAAAAGAAATCTCATTAATGACCAAACCATTCTTCAAATCTATTTTCTTAATGTATCATGATTTTCTGAGGTTAACAGAACTGGTTTCCAGCACCCACTTATTCTATCTGCCAAGCAAAGGGCCATG
This sequence comes from Hydrochoerus hydrochaeris, assembly GCA_004027455.1. Classification (NCBI taxonomy): domain Eukaryota; kingdom Metazoa; phylum Chordata; class Mammalia; order Rodentia; family Hydrochaeridae; genus Hydrochoerus; species Hydrochoerus hydrochaeris. The sequence continues at coordinate 51,793 of PVLA01002506.1, forward strand.
AAGACCTTTGAACCATAATGAAAAAAGAACCTATCTAAACCTAAAAAATATAATTAGAAAATTATACAAAGGACATCACTTTCACTGAATCATAAAAAGTCCCATCTTTGCCAAATTTAAGAAATATTATGCAAATAATTCAATCTCAGTAATTTAGCACCCAGAAATGTTTTCTTCCCTAACTCTATAAAGACCTGCAAGAGATAAAATGATTAAGACCTTCCTTTCAGTAGATAATACAGGTTTTTTTTTTATTAGTGAAAGTCCCCAGAGTTGTCTGAAGAAAAGAGAAATTTGCTTAGCTCAATTTGTTGTCTGAGCCTGAATTTTGAAAAGCTATGTCTCTTAATCCTACCCTGAGTTTAAAATATGGCACACCTGGACAATCTGGTTCTCTCCAGGGAATGTACTAACTCTGGAGGATTTTATGCATCTGAAGTCCACCATATGGAACAACTGTGTCATTAAAATGAGCATTAAAAAGATTTGTTCACTCAGTTAGATTTAGGCAGATAATAACACTTGGCACTTATATTGTGCTTTTCACCTGTCCATCTCATAGTAAGCAATTTGTAAACATCTATTGTTACAAATGCTTTATAAGCCAGAGGTTGATTAGGTTTTCCTTCTGTAAAAAGCACTTCATGCATGCCATACAGTAAGTCTAAGCCAAAATAAGATGTGTTGCAAAATCAAAAGACAAAAAAAAGGGAATCTAAAAATGTTATTTACATACTACCTGGTACATATTTGCTCAAATTGTAACTGTAATTTGTCCTCCCTAGAGTCAGAATAAGAGCGGCACTGCATACATGGCACATGTTTGTATTGTCTTACCTAGTCTTAGCTTCACAAAACCAGAATTTCATAATAAGCATACTATCATTAATTATGTGAACTGAGAATTAAATTGGTCAAAGCCTCATAACTACATCCACTTTAGTAAATCAGTGTTGCAATAACAATTAATAGGACTCCTATGCAATTTCAATTAGGTTTTTCATAATTGTCATTGCATTTGTAGGTCTAGTTCTTCAAGTCTATTTTACAATAGGTCAGAATTCAAAGGAAAACGAGGCCATTTATCATGTCTTCTAAATCACTAACATTCTTCATACAACTTAATTATATGTTCTTCCGCCTCCAATTACAGTCTTCCTCTTCACTCAATGCTCATATTCTAGCTACTTTTCCTCTGTGAATTCTTTACTCATATAGCACAGAACATCTCTAGGGAATAAATGGGAGATAATCAAGAGAAAATCCTAGCTTCTATTTTCATTTAGCAAAAAATTCAGCCTAAATAAATTATACAACATACACACATCTTAAAATATATTCTACATATATGTGCATTACTTCAAAAAAGTTTGTTAATGAAATAGGGCAAAACTCAGCATAACATTCAACTTCTGGCAGGTGCAAAATGGGGCAAAGGGTATGTGAAGCTTGTGGCCAAGCAAACATTTCATCCTAAGATATAAATGGACAAAATAAAGCAGTGGACTACAGATTATCTCAGACAATAGTAAAAGGGTCCCATTGATCTATGGTCTAGATAATATATACTTCATATTAGAATGCTTTTCTGCTAGGTGTAATGGTTCACACCTGTAATCCCAGTACTTGTGGGCCTGAGGCAGGAGAATTAGTGCAAGTTCAAGGCCAACCTGAACTACATAGCAAAAAAAATTTTCAAAAAAAAAAAATTTTTTTCTTCTGTACAATTGCCAGATAATTGAAGCATCAATTTTTAAAGAGTTTTCTTATCGTTAATATAGTTTCTATAGTGTCCTGAAAAAAAACATGGAAAACTCAAATGACTACAGACAACTGATAATTAACATTAATGAATGAATTTTGCAAGTACAAAATAACAGGAAGAAGTATATAACAGTTTACTGTAATCACTATTTTTAGCACATAAATACATATGCTTAAATATTTATAAATTTATTTATATGAAAGTATCTGATAATAAAGTACATACACACATATGCAAATACCTATATGTTCCACAATTTTTAAAATGGATGTAGTGGGACCTCAACCAACTAGAAAACATATGAACATATTTCCTCAGCTACAGATAATTGCTTCTACAGAAGTGTGTAGGTCCAGTGTAGACAGATATTTTGACTTCCTGATTGAAAATGAAATTCTGATATTTTAAATATATTTTAAATGTGAAATTAATATATTTTAAATGTGAAAACTTTTAATTTTTAAAAGCTGGCTCCAAGTTTTAAAGACCCTCCACAAGTCAGGCAGTAGCACTACAACTGGTCAAATCTTTCTCGTTGGCTAGATTCTTGGCATCTCTCGTGTTCGTAAAGCTTGTTTTTCATATCTAGGAATAAAATGATGTGTGTAGGGGGAGAACCATTAATTATTTAAGATATCATTTGCAGCACTGAAAGAAATAAATATTTACAATATAAATTAGTTCACTATTTAAGAATAGTTTCTTTTAAAAATGTGACTATGGATGAGATTTGTCTTAAATATAAAAGCAAAATCTCTTAAAAATCAGTAAGAAAAATGCCTATAGAAATCCATGAATAAAAATTTGAGTAAATTATATAGACAGGCAAATATTAGGAGGAAAGAGCACATAACTATTAAATATCGAAAAGAATGCTTAATCTCAGTGTCATATAACTCAATATGAAAATTTATTAAGCACTAAAAATGTAAATTAAATACAAAAACAAATACAAATCATGGATGATATGGAATTAAGATGCCATACACATGTTTAAGTCAGAACAGACTTCTGAAGAATTTTGTCTTGAGGGATGGGCTCAGATTCTATCATTAGAAGGAAATTCTTCTAGTGAGAAATTAGATAAATGTGACACCTGTATTAAAGTGGAAGAAGTAAATTTTACCCAACAATCAAAAGAACCAAATTCTATTCCTAGATCTGACATAAATGACATTGTCCAGGTCAAAATACAACCTTTCTGTTCTTTATATTTCATTTCAACTAAAAAAAAAAATCTATGTCTTAAACTATTTTGGCAAACCAGTTTTTAATGTGGCATTTGAGAGATCTATTTTGTTTTGCTCTCGATTACTTCTGTATTCCTCCTGGAGCATAGGAAATGTTAAATTCTTTCCTGCATAGCACTGAATGTGTGAGAAGTCTGAGGAGGTGTTTTAGGATACCTGGTTTAAAAGACCTTGATACCATGTATCTGTTCTGTTGCCATTCTCTGGGCATATAGAGAATTCTGTAACGCTTGCTAGCACTTGGGAAGTCACCCATAGATATCTTTTTATTTTAGACCCTGCAGAGGTATATGGCATTTCTTTATGTATCTTACCTTATGTGTATATCCATTGGCATTGACAAGTGGGTGAGAAGATATGAAAACCCCCAAATGTTGAGACACAGAAGATCTTATGTATCTTATTTTGGGGTACATAAGAGGAGAAGGTGGGGCAAATGAAAAGAGTTAAATATGTAGATACAAAATCCAAACAATGTGGGGTCACAAAATATAGCTGCTGAGAGATTAAACAAAGATGGTTTCCAAAAAGGTGTTCAATTAAGTGGAAGTAATTTTTCATCTTAAAAGTAGCAGCTTCAGTGAAATAATGGAAGCAAAATCTAAGTGGAGTTGACTGAAGAATAATTAGGAAGAACTGGGCAAAACAAGTAGACTAAACACACATGTTTAAATTAGTTCTCACTTAAAATTCCCCTACCAAAATGGAAAAGATAATTGTTGGAAGAGAAAGTGTGGATAATCAGACAAGTGAGACAATTGGATGCCAAACTATTAATGCATCCTTCTAGTAATCCCATTTCATAAGGTTCATAGCAATTTTATTTATAATAGAGAAAAAATTGAAACAGTATATGTGTCTGGTAATAGAAGAATGAATAAACAGACTTATAAGAGCTTAAAATGAAACACTATTGCATAATAATGTACACCCTCTTAATACATGCAGCAATCCTAAAGCTGTTCTATGAGTGAAGCTACACACAAGAGTAGAACCAGCAAGTACCAAGCATCCATATATGAAATTCAAAATATTAAAAAAAATTTTACATATAGAGAAAAATCCAAGTTGTTACTGTCTCTGAGGAAAGGCACAGATTTCCTGAGAATGTGAATATTTTCTGTATGATTGAAATGTTCATAATGTATGGTGGTAATTTTAAAGAGATTTTGTCACACAGGTGTGTGTTTAAATTTTGGTAGTTATGGCCTTAATTTTACATTTAATTTAATTGTATATATCAGGAATAAATAGCTATAAAGTAATATTGAACTCTATAGTGTTCATTCTGAAATATTTAAAGTATAGTAAAGTCAATAATTATTTTGAAATGCAACAAAAATATAGCAGGAGAATAGATGAACAAATATATGATAAGAAAGTATTGTAAAACCATAATGGTAGAATCTAAATGATAAATATGTGCATAATCACTGTAAACTTCTTCCAATTTTGCCTTATGTTATGTATGAAATTTTTCATTTTTAATTTTTCATGAAGTAAAATGGGGGAGGTAGCATTGACCACATGAGTGGTTTCTTTTGAATATTTTTTATTCCACAGGAATAATTCTGGACTCCATTGTTTATTAGCCAGTGCTATGTTTTCTTGCTTATTCTAGCTTTATATTAACTTCCCCTTCATCACTACATTGGCTAATTTTAGCCCTGTGCTTTCACGATAAATTTTAGGATCAGCATGTCAATTTTTACAACACTTTCTCTGAGATTTTGATTTGAATTTAATTGATCCTATGGAACAATTTAGATGAGATTAAATCTTTACAACATTAGGTCTTCAATTTGTGAACACATTATCTTCTTTTACTTATCTACATTTCTTTAATTTCTCTCAATACCACTCCGAAGTTTTCCAACAAGTCTTGAATTCTTTTTTGGTATATTTTCTCCTAAGCACTCAGAAGTTTTTATTGTATTAAAGTGTTACCTATTGTGTTTTTAACTGATAGAAGTACACAAAAATACAAGGTAATGACTATATATCTTTGGAGAAATGCCAAGTTCTTGAATTGGGCCAAGAAAGATAAGATACATTTATGACACCTTAAAGTACCATAAAAGGGTACTCAGAAAAAAAAAAATTCATGAAAGCGTGTCAGCTCAACACAGATACTAGTGGAAAGATCTGCAGCCAAGCCAACATTGGGAAAATTTGAGCAACAAAATAAAGTGGCATTTTTGATCAATAAATAATATCAGTCATTTATTGATTGATTGATACCAATAATTTATTGATTGATACAGTTAAATGACTGGATAAATAAATAAGACAGAGACTCTCTCATGTAAAATTTTAAAGCAATCCATACAGCCTCGCAGGCCTCAAGAAGATGGAGCGTGCGGAGGGCTGGAGCTAGATGCGCTCTCACTGGAGCTGGTCCTGTGCTGTGCTGGACAGAGGGCTGGAGCTAGACACATTCCCATCTGACCCAGTCCCAAGGTATGCTGGGTGCATCTTGCAATTGGGTGACTCACGATCGAGCTGAGGTCATGGTCCTGCTGAGATCGGGGGTTGGTGAGCCGGAGACTCTTGGCAGGAGGATGTGCTGCAACAGGGAGCAGAACTGGCATGGCGAGGTGCACTGACCCATGGTGAGTGCTGGGAACTGAGTCCCGCAGAGGGGATTACCTGCTAGATGACATATTGGAGTTGGGCAGGACAGACCTGCACTGGCAACCACAGTGGCATCAGTCGGCTGCTCCTGGCCCAAAGTGGACTGGTGGGATCTGCTTGGGCTCGCTCATGCCCCTGGTTGGGACCCAATAGCCAGGGACAAAACTGCCCTGAACCTGTGACATCCTCAGGGCACAGACTAATGTGCTGAAGGCACTCACTGGTTGATTGGCTCAGAGGAGAGGGGCCAGCCCACATTGCCCCTGTGTGCACCTCACAGATCAACAGCAAGCTGGAGAGAGCAGCAATCCCCTAGCCAGCACAATTCAGAAAAACCATGAGCAATACAGAAAGGACCTGAGACCTCTACCATGTACCTGTCTGAAAGAAACCAGAAACATGACAAGAGAAAGAAACAAGAAAAAGCCTCCAGCCTCTGACCCAGGGAAAATAAGTCCAGGAGAGGTAAATACAGAAGAGATGGAGGACAACAAACTTGTAATATCGGACACGGCCTCAGCAGACATAAAGAAATACTTCTGTGACCTCATCAACAAACTTAAAATTCTAACTCAAGTGAAGCAAGATATAAGAAGATTAATAAAAGAAATGCTAAGCACCTCTCAAGAAGACACAGAAGGAAGAATGGAGGAACCCAGAAAAAGAAGAGAAACCTTTGATGAAGAATATAAACAAAATCTACAATACATGAAACAGATCCAAAGAGAATATCGGGAAATTAAAAACTCCATTGAAAGCTGGCAAAATTTCTTGACAGAAACTAAAGACAGACTTTCAAAATTTGAAGATAGATTTGCACTGTGTGATCACAAAAGGGAAGATCTCTTAAAAATAACAAGGAACCAGGAAGTAACAATACAAAGGCTAGAAGATGACAAGTGGATCTATAACTTAAGAATAAAAAATGTGAGTGAAGAAGCAGGAGAAAATACAAATGAAATAAGAAGGCTATTCACAGAACTAATTAAGGAAAACTTCCCAAACATAGGAAAAGGAAATGATATTCAGATATATGAGGCATACAGAACTCCAGCCAGTTACAGCCAAAACAGATCTATACCCAGACATATAATAATCAAGATCTCAGAAATTCATCACAAGAACAATATTAAAAGTAGTCAGAGAAAAGAAACAGATCACCTATAAAGGAAAACCCATCAAAATCACAACAGACTTTTTGACACAAACTATAAAATCAAGAAGAGCTTGGAGCAAAGTATTCCAAGACCTGAAAGAAAATAACCTCTCAGATTGATGTACCCTGCAAAACTATTGCTCAAAATTAATGGAGGAACAAGATGTTTTTTTGACAAAGAGGAACTGGGGGAGTTCGTGACCACCAATCCAACCCTACAAAAAATACTGAAGGACATTCTAGAGAGAGAGAAAAAAGTCACCAGGATTCCATGAACAATGGCAGAGAGGCCACAATGAATGGAGCAGACAGTAGAATGAAGGAGAAAAGTAAACAACAATGACAGAAAAATAGCATTGCAGAGATGAGGCAGAGAAGATTGGCTATAATCTCTAACGCAGATGGCCTGGATACACTAACAAAAAGAAACACAGGCAGAGCAGATCAGGAGATAGGGTCCATCAAGATGCTCTGAATAGGAAATACAATCAACCTGAAAGAGGGTTAATGAACTGAAAGTCAAAGGTGAGAAAACAATGCTCTATATGACAGGGAACCAGAGGGAAATAAGGGCAGCTCATCCAGAAGCTGCTGATAGGCTGGAAACCAATGACACTTTTGTGCAGTGGAGAACTACTCAGCTATAAGGAAGAAAAACCTTGAGGCTTTAGTAAGTAAAGGAATACAGCTCATGATCAAGCCCAGGGGGAAAAGGTTCAGAACCACTTAGGTAGATAGCAGATTGCCCCCCCCCCCAATCTAAAAACTAAAGGAGTTAGTGGAACCCAAAATGTACAAAGCACCCTGAGAAAGTGAAAGGGGAGGAATTGTCTAAAAAAGGAAGGCAGAGGACACTATTAATAGTGTATCAGGATTTAAAAGCTACATTATTCTTATTGCTCCGTTTAGTTTGATTTTGTTCAGTTCCAGTCTGTCTACTCATACTAGATTTGAAAGCACAGAGAGCTACCCCCAAAGTAGCAGGATATACTACGATAATTATCCTTAATTTCCTATTAACTTAAACTGAAACCCTGTATTACTTACACTGTCTTACTATGACTGATCTTATTTGAATCTGATTTGTTAGGTTGCTGTTTTGTCTTGACTGATTTTATTTGAATCTGGTATGCTTGATAGTATCAAGTCTAAGAATAGAGGCAACTTCTCGGAAGATGACAAGATTCAATAGGATACCCATACCGGTTGGATTATTAACTGCTTTTGAAGTCATATAATGTCTCCAATGTTTTGTTTTTATTAATATTGCTATGTACTGCTATGTCCAGTTATACTATTCCTGAAGATAATAGACAATTCTATTAAAAATAACAAGAGATATCATAATGACTACTGTAGATCACCTAGTATTGTGGTTCTATATGACTTTTTCATTTCATGTTTTTCTAGGAATTTGCTTTGTTGTCTTGTTTTGATATGTTTTTCCCTCATACAGAAAGGATAGGTACACCATGTAGAGATTCATGCATGCATAGAACTTCTAAACAGTTTTCAAGAATTGATAATAGTTATTGTAAAAAAAAGAGAGGAAAAGAAAGTACTCTAAAGGATATAACTGCATGTATATTTAAATTTGTAAAATTGATAACCATATTGCTAAGTTTTTGTTGGATAGGTGAACAGAACTGTTTGCAGTCTCACTGTTTAAATGTCTACTTTGTATGCTTTACTTATGTAACTTGAACAACTACTTCTAAGAGGAAAATATGTAATTATCAACTAGATTTCTTACTGTTTTTTTTTAAAAAAAATTCTACCCTTTTGCTGTTTTTATTCCTTAAATAAAAAAAGAAATATTCCAACAGAAAAAAGAATCTTCAAGGGAATTACATGTGATCATTGCTATCAACCCTGTAGGAAAAGTTAAATGTGAAAAATTTCAAACTTAACAAGACAAAGTTTCAAGAAGGCTTTTTAATATTTTAAAAATAAACATTAATTTTAACTTTTGTGTTAGAATACTTTTGGATTTACAGAAAACTTGACAAGTTAATAGAGAGTGATCCTATAACTCTCACTCAGTTTTCTTTACTATTGGGATACATTAGTATGGTGCACACATTTGTGACAATTCACAACCCTATACTGATACAAACCAGTCTATACCATAAAGTGAGACCCTGTCTGAAAAATACAAAGAGTGTATAAATAAGTTCCCTTTTATTTTTTGTTTTAGAGTCCTTTGTATCATGAATGTATGCTAAATTTTTTTAAATTTTTAAAAGAGAAATAAACAGAAAAATCAAACAATTAAAAACAACAAAAGAAACATGATCACAGCAACAATAACAACAAAACAATGGCAATATAAGATTTCAAAACAAGATGATAGGAACTTAACTATGGTTGTTATATTGCATATCATTATCCTCAAAGTAATTGCTTAGGCTACCAGACACAGCTGTGTAAGATTAATCACACAATAAAATTTCCCTTTGAGCACTTTCTTTCCCTTTTATTTTAGCTATTATAACTTTTGGATCTTATTTACTTTTTCAGTTTTTTACACTAGTGAGACAATATGTTGCTTACACATGCAAGTATGATTTACTTCACTTATGAGTATGGTTTCTAGTTGCATTCATTTACCTATAAAAGCCTCGAGTTTATCATTCTTTATGGCTGAGTAGTATTCTATTATTATAAAAATACTACCTCTTTTTTAAAGTTTTGCTAAATGCTTTCTGTTATATCTATTTATATGGCCATATGACTTTCCACCTTTGTTTTATTAGTGTGGAAAATTACATCATTTGATTTATTTCAAATGTTAAACCAACATAGCATTATTTAAGTAAAATCCACTTTGCTGTGATGTATTACCTTTTAATAAATAACTAAATTAAATTTTCTAAAGATATTATTAACTATTTTGGCATAAAAGATCAAAAAAGAAACTAGCTTTTCATTTACTCTTTATATTTTCCACCAGAGTTTGATATCAGGACATTTCCAGTTTCATACAATAAATTTGGAATTGCTTCTTCCTTTCCTACACCTAAAAAGCATTTATAATTTTGTTATTATTTCTTTATAAATGTGTGTAAGATTTTACCTATAAAGGTAAGGTTTACTGAAGATTTGATTGCATTTATATAGCTACTAGTATTCAGCTTTTCTGTTTTATCTTGTGTCAATTTGCCTATATTTTATATTTTTAGTAATGAATTTCATTTGAATCTCCAATATGATCATCAAAGATGCCCTATGTATTTTATATTACCTTTAATACCTGAAGAATCTGCAGTGGTATTTTTAAATTCCTGATTGGTGGTTTATGACTTCTCTAGTGTCTCTTAATCAAACTTGCTAAGAGTTTATCAATTAATATTTTTCAGAGATCTGGTTACCATATGATATTGCCCAAATCTAGCTGAATGCCAAAGTATCTGTTTCTCTATATCTGGCATTGTGGAATTTGCAGGCATTCTTATTCAAAAGGACAGTAGAGTTCTTTTACAAGACACTAACAAAATCAAATCAAATCAAGTCAAGAAAAACCTTCCTAGCTCTGAGCCTTTGGCATACCTATGCTATTTGTAAGGAATAAAGTTTGACTGAAGGCAATTTTGACACTATTGTGTTTTGATGATAGAAAGAATAGGCTGGATGGATACACTTTCTTGTATGTTGTCCATTTTTCAACTTTGGTGATGTGATATGTGAAAATGGGAAATTTCCCTAGAAAGGCTCAAAAATAGAAATTTTTCAAACTGGTCTATGTGTGTGGAAGTTAGGGATACTGGCTAGATAGAGATTACTCCTTATTAAGGCTCCCTCTAGACTGATTCATTCATAATATTGGCGCTAGAACCTGACTTAAGATAATAAAGTCATTGGTACTCTGATTGGTTTTGTTTTTTTATTTTTTATTTTATTTTTTTGAGACAGGGTTTTACTGTGCAGTTCAGACTGGCCTACAACTCACTTTATAACCTAGGCTGACACCCTAATTCACAGTGATCGTTCTGCCTCAGTCTCCCAAATGCTGGAATTATAGGCATGTGGCCCCACTCCCACCTGGCAACTGGTATTTTGATTGGGATTCTTTTAAATCTATCAGTCTTGGAAGTATGATCATTTTGACAATACTGGTCCTTCCTATCCAGGAACAGGGAACATCTTTCCATTGTTTTCACATCTTTTTCAGTCTCCTTTTTTTGGGCTATTGTAGAGGTTTTTCACTTCCTCGGTTAGATGAGTTCCTAAGTGCATATTTAACTTTTCTGTGTGGTATTGTGAATGATACTGTTTTGCTAATCTCTAAAAAAAGAGATAACAAAGCTATTGGATTAATTATAACAATTGTATGCTTGATTTCATTAGTAAATTTGTCTTCAGAAATTAAGAATTTTATTAGACAGCATGTCAAAATAAAATTAAAAGTTCACTAAAAGTACTTATAAGAAATCAAAATTTTAGCATGTCTTATATAAACATCATATATATAAATGTGTGTGTGTGTGTGTGTAAGTCTTCATATGTTTTTCCATTAAGAATAAAAACTAGTGTTTAGAAATATCTAAACTACCCACTGACTTCTTTGTTAGACAAGCACAGCTTGGAAACTGTCTTTGAGTCTATCTGTAAGACAGTGTGCTCCACATCACAGTTATGACACAAGCATTTTAACTTTGAATGAGACAAAACAAACATAAAATTAGCACTGGTGGGAACCCCCTGCCATTCAATTTGTGTTAGGCTTAACACCTTCTTATTTTATATAACCTTCCACATAAACAGTTTTATATTAGCCTCTGATATGGTGTTTTCCACCAATTTAATGTTGAGCTGTTTAAAGGCTCTAATTAGCAGTTTTAGTACAAAAGGGAGCACATATATTAGAAAAATCCTGTAAACTCAGAATACCCTTTGGGCCTTGCCATTTGTGTGTGAGATAATGCAATAAAAAATATACTATATTGTTAATCACAAGACCTTCAGGAATATAATAAGTCACAGAAGAAATATAAGCCATACCTTTATAAACAAATGAAGAAAAATGATAAATCTCATTTAAGCTGAACATGGTAATCATCACAATGGGCAGACGCATTTATAAAACTAGGCACATTTCATAATAATGATAAAATATTACAACTATATATACATTCAATTGACATATATGCATTGTATACAATTTTAGCTCAACTGGCAGCACATTTATTAAATTAACACTTCATTTATTTTTTTCTATCATTTCCAATAATATCAAAACTTTATATACATACATATTAACTTTAATAGGAAATAAATTATTTTCAAATATTTTGCACTGTGTTGAAAATGCAAAACTGTATTTATATTTTCAAAGGATTCCAGAAACACATTCTTGTATGATCTGGAATGTCCGCATAACTTATGATTTCTTCTTAAGCGATATTTGGCATAGCTCGTTATTTATAACCTGGAGGAATGTTTTTTTCCTTCCAACTTTCCTCATACCTTGATCAAATAGTTCTAGTTAATATTTCTAGAACATGTAAATAATTATATTCCTAAGTGCTTTAAAATTACTCTAATTCCTACATGATTAAGGAAGGAAAATGTTTCTGCTTTTTGATGCATTATAAGTGGGAGATATTAATTTCCAGATGAAATTATGCATAAGCAGTAGAAAAGCTTTGTACTGAGATTGTATTTAAACATAAAATGTTAAACATCTCAGGATTTACAAATGTTTAAAGCAACTAGGAAAATACAATCTTGTTATATTTGAGTTTTTGAACCCTCTTCAATCCATGCAATTTTCTAGTCCCCAAACCAAAAAGCATATATTTTAAAGTTGGTTTGTTGTTAGGATAACTGATATGAACTGTAGTGAAGACTCAAAGCCAAATAAATGACACACTTCAGTAAGTATGTTTATGCTATGCCATATAAATGAAATATAAACAGAAGGGCAATCTGTTTTGTTTTTATTGCTACTACTTTATCATTTGCACAAACTGTCACTAAGCAATATAATTTCTAAAGCAAGTTTTGAAAATTAACTCATTCACTCTAATCTATATTATTTACTAATATAATATTAATCATACCTTTACTCTTTGGTAGATTTTTGTTTTTATTAAGACAATGGAATTGTCCTGCTTTAGGTAGAAATTTCCACATAATTGAGTAATTTCAATTCTTCCCAGTTTTAGTCCATTATTAGAAAAAGATTTAGTGAAAAATTTGATATATTTGCCTAAAAATATTTTCTTCTTTTCAGTTCAAAAGTGGGTTGACACTGAAGTTTATTTTCTATTATGTCTTTTTTTGAGTAATGTTTTATGTTACAGACTAACAAGAATCTTACAGTGTACTTAATGTACTTAATGCGTATTATTCCACTAAAGCCTTTGAACATTTATTTTGAAGGGCTGCTGGGAGTATGTTCCCATTCAGTAAGTCTTTGAAGGCAATCTCTCTCGTCTAGTGAATGTAGACTTTCACATTTCCATTTGTGACAGGTGACAATAAACATTCATCTGTTCTCTACAATGGAATTGGAGTAAGACCATAAGAGTTCAGGTCCTGAAAAAAGACAACACCACCAGTTCTTTATAGGTATGTGATGTTAAATTATGGGACAATTGTATTGGTTTTCCAGGATGGCTATAATACAGCATCACAAAATAGCTGTCTTAAAGCAGATATTTATTGTGTCAAAGTGCTGGAAGCCCGACATCCCGAATTTAGGAGTTAGTAGGGACTCAGTCTCTCTAAAATGTGTTGTAAAAAATCCTTCTTCTCTCTCTCTAGCTTTTCCTTGGTGGCCTTCAAACCTTGGCACCTTGGCTTGTGACTGCACCACTCTAGTCTCTTTCTCTATATAACTACATTTTGTTGCTCTCTGTGTTTCAAGTCATCTTATCAAGACAATGGGTACAGTGAATTAAGGGCTCATCCTACTTTAATACGACCCCATTTTAACTAATCACATCCCACTGACACTATTTCTAAATAAGGCCATATTCTGAGGTACTGGGACATAGAACAACAGATCCTTCAAGGGCTTACAGGTTAACCTATAACCACCATTCAGTAGTATTACGTGTAAAACTAACTTGACCTGCCCTGGCCTAGTAAGGAATTTTCTCTGGATCATCTTTCCTTTTCTTATCACAGTCCACCGTCTGCAGATGGTTTTACAGAAAGAAGTACTTTTCTCCTGTTTGACACCATTCAGATGGAAGAAAATGCAAAAATGTGGAGAGATTACAATTGTTGAGAATTACTTCTTCCAGAATATATCGAAAAACTTGCAGCCTTTAATGAACATATATTTTGATTTTTTGAAGGAATTAAAATGCACTGTCCTCTTGACATTGATAGGAACTCTTTTTTTTCTATAAAGTTCCTTTGAAGAAATCCTCTCTCAGCTCACGAGGCATGTTCTGTTCTCCATCAATCCTGTGGGGATCACTAATCTCTATAAAATCATGGACAATGTCCAATTCACCAGTGGGGGGGGGGAAGATAATGAAGAAAGGTTTGAAAAGCACAGTTCAGGGGAACAGATTGGCATTACCTCCCACTTCAGCCTTTTGTCTTCAAAGCTCTTTCTACAGACTATTAAATGGTGTTTGGCTTCTTTTACTTTTTTGTTTTTCTTTTTCTGGAGGGGAGCAGAAGTCCATTGTTTTTTGAAAGGGCTCACAACAGAGAGGTCACTTTTGAACAAATGACATGTAAGGCAAGATAAATTTACATTTTTCAGCTCTAATGAAAACAAGGCCAGCTTTGTTTGGCATTTGCTGAGAAGTCATTGAAGGTAAGCATTGGCTTCCCACTGGTCATGATGGAGTACAATCCAGAGTAACATGAGCTAAAGAGACTTTATATGTAACTGTAGGTTGATCATCCCCAACTCCCCACAAAGGCCTTTCATTTCTATTTGGAATGAATGTACGATAACCTAGACAGGCCAGTCCCTCAGTCACCAAGTAAAACACCGACTCTTGACATTTGCCTAATTATCTTTTCTCATCATCAGTTATTTCTTGAAGACTCTGCTTCATTCAGATGCCAGGTATTTCCGAGATTAATCACATTACTGAAAGCTGCATCTTTTCATGTAAATGGACGTTATTATCTGGATCAGAAAGCCCCCCCTTTGAGCAGTGAAAGTCCATTTGTAGGTAAAGTGTCTAAAAGCTGACATCTGCCTTCTCAAGAAAGATTCTTAGTGTTGACCTCCCAGCAAGCAGCAAGCATCCATCAATATGAGGTTGTGTGTGCACGCATGCATGCGAGTGTGTGTGTGTGTGTGTGTGTACCCTTGCATTCCCCACACACACATGCAGCCAAGGACATCAGGCTGGCTGCATGTTGATCTGCCCAATTGTGTCAGGGTGACTGCTTTTCCAGTATTTAGGTACAAAGCCTTTTTTATATAAGCTTCTATGGACAATTATTTAATGTTTACTTCAAAGGCCATCATCCTATCTTTATTGCAACTATATTAGGGGAAGGTGGAGATTCTTTGTCTCCTTATAAGTCCGCGGATTACAGAAAGGGTTTAGCATGTTAACCAGTAAGTTCCTCTTCCATTTCAAGGCATTTTGCAAATTTTTGAAGATAACTGGACTGGATCAACATGTGGCCTTACTTGGCTTCTCTCTGAATTCAGGGGTAAGAGGTAGAACACACTTCTGAGAAGTGGAAAAAGTGCCATCAAATTCGATTTCTATGTGTGGCATATTTAGTCCATGGAGGATGGGCAAACAAGCTATAAAAAACAAATCCCCAGTAATAAAAGTATCACCAAAATGTTAACATATCATAGGGCTGCATATTCAAATCTACAGCATTGGCCAGAACACATGTACAGTTAGCTAGCTGGGGGTGCCTGATGGTCGAACACCCCATAGCACCTAGTCTGTGCTTACAACTCCTCCTGAGTAACAGTGACGTCTACATAGGAAAAGTTTGTTCTACATTTCAACCTCAATTATCTTTTACTTTGTGTTTTAACAACTGGGTGTTGATGGGTTGTTTTTCCTCTGGGAGAAGAGCAGAATAATTAAATATTTATAACATTCTCTCCTGTGTGGAAATAAAATTAGTATTATGATGTAAACTGACTTAAACAGGAAATTAAAAGTTAAGGCTAAACTCCTTTGTGGTTTATTTTTTTCTTTTTGATTATTATAAAATAAATTTAGTGAGGATAATTTGCTACAGAAAAAAGGTAGTCACAGAGCTCACTAAGAAAGAGAAAAAATATATTTGAAACAAAAAACATTTCCCTCCACTGTCTTCTAAAAAGCTATGTAATACTTTTCTCACTCTTTGGACTACACCGACATAGATGAAAAAATTCAGGAATATCCTAAATCAGAATTGAGAGAAGATACAGAGTATCTGGAGTCTGAAAATACTGGTTTTGGAGTTTTCCATTAAGGTCCAAAGTCTTCTGAGAAAAACAAATATAAAAATCAACTCTTTAAGAAAGATTCACTTCCTCCATCCCATGTGATGTTTGAAGATTAGCCAAAGAAAGAAAAGGGAGTATAATTCAAGAAATGACTGCAGGCTGCAGGCCAGCAGTTTTGAGCATTCATCTTTTCCTCTTTGCTAAGAATGTTTCTAGGGAAAAATTCCATGAGGCAGTTGTGCTTCTTGGAGTTTGTCTCAACTCTCAAACCTTCCTTTTCAAATCTGACTTTAACCTTCCTATTAATCTTGGACTCCCTTCTTCTTTTTTCCTCAGTCTGGTATATTACCATTCTTTGTATTTTGATGCATCATTACTGTTATCTCATTTTACAACACACCAAAAACTGTTTGATACCTTATGATTTCCATTGATTTTTGCACATAACTTTCCAGAAAGCTTTAAATTCCATTCAGAACCATAAGCCTAAAAACTACAATGTGTCTTGAAGGCAGGTTTCTCAAATACAGTGACAACTCTTAAATCATATGACAGGCCTGATTCATTGATATCTTTCTGATATATGGAATTTATTTGTAAATTCAAGTATACAATCCTTGCTCTTTTTACATTACAGGTGGTGCTGAGTTCAGTAAGAAAAGTGTCAAATTCAACAGCAATCATCAATAGGAAATTATTTGAGAGGTCCACAAGAGACTATCCTTACCTACTAACCAATGATATATTTTCTATTTCTTAGGATAGCATGATCTAAAACTTCTATCTTTGCTTTTTTCCCCACACAAATCCAAAGAATGCCACAAATTGGTCATGTCTCAATCCCTAACACATAGGAACTTTTAAAAATGTTTTATTTACTCCTATTGAAAACCAGCAGATCTGCCTCCACCTGCTGGGCACTGTCACCAGAGGGCTGCTTCCTGTGGGCAGCCAGCAAGAGCAGGGACATGCAGCCAGGTAAGCCCCATGTACCTGTAGGTCACCATTGGAGGCCCTTGGTTCCTTTAGGCAGCTATCACCTAGCAGGAGAATCAGACAAACATGCTCCTGTGTGCCTACTACCATTGTGGGGGGCTCAGTGTAGACACACAGGCTGAGAGAAGCAGACCCATCTCTATGCACCCCTGGTCATCAGGGAAGCCCCAGTGTAGCTGGAGCTTCCCTATGTCTTGCTACTTCTCTGTAAATCTGGGATCAGAGGAACGCAGGTCCCTGTCTGATTCCCCTACACTGTGGAGAGGTAGCCAATGTGGGGAGTGCTTGGGGCCCCACAATGAGCTTGTTGGGCAAAATCCAGGAGAATATCAAGATGAAGCAGCAAAAGGCAATCTCAGACCTCCAAGAACTAGTCTGGGAGATACAGTCATGGAAGAAAACAGAAGTCACACACCTGAAATCTCTGAGAAGATAGCAACTGAAAGAAACAACTTTATGAGATTGTAAAAGCAATCAGATCAGAAATAATGTCTCAGGTAAAAGAAGAAATGAAAAACATAATGAAAGAATTGTTCAGCAGGTCTAAAGAAGACATAGACAAAAAAAGGATCATAGGAAACCTTGAATGAATGTAGAAAGGAATTACGATGCATGAAACAAAGAGAGATCCAGAAAATTAAAAAGTCACTTGAAAACTGGTAAAATCATTTGAAAGAGACTGAAAATAGACTTTCAGATCTTGAAGATAGGATTGCAGCTAGCGATCATGAAAAGAAAGATCTCTTAGAAATAATAAAGAATCAGGAAATAACAATTCAGTGGCTGCAAGATGATGCAAAGAAGCATAATTTAAGAGTGATAGGTATCAATGAAGAAGCAGGGGTCAACACAAATGAAATTAAAAGGCTATTTACAGAAGTAATAGCAGAAAACTTCCCAAACATGGGAAATGGATCTGGCATACAGATAAGTGAGGCATGAAAGAACTCCAATTAGCCATAACCAAAGTAAATCTACACTCAGACATATAATAATCAAGATCCCAGAAATTCAGCACAAGAACAGAATATTAAAAGCTGTTAGAGGGAAAAAAAGATCACCTATAAAGGAAAACCAATCCGAATTATGGTAGACTTATCAACACAAACCATCAAGTCAACAAGAGTTTGGAGTGAAGTGTCTCAAACCCTACAAGAAAACAACTTCCAACCCAAGATTAATCTACCTCACAAAACTGTCTTTCGAAATTAGTGGAAAAAATGACACTTCCATGATAAAGAACAACTGAAGGAATTCATGACTATCAAACCAACCCTACAGAGAGTGTTAAAGGATATTCTAGAGAGAGATAAAAAAAAAGACCACTGTTCCAGGAACAGCAGCAGAGAAAGATCGCCAAATAAGACAGGCAACTGAATGCAGAGGAAAAGTGGAGGGCCAACAACAGGAGGACAGCAGGGCAGAGACAATCCAACGTATGCTGGTTGTAACCATTAATGTAGATGGCCTCAGTTCAGTAATAAAAAGAAACACAGGGAGAGTGGATCAACAAACAAGATCAATCAAGAAACACATTTAACTGGAAAGGAAATTCATAGCCTGAAAATCAAAGGAGGGAAAACAATTGTTCCATGTGACAGGAGACCAGAAATAAAGCAAGAGTAACTTTCCCATCAACAGCAGAATGAATACGAAAAATATGATATTTTCGTGTAGTGGAAAGCTACCCAGCTATAAAGTAGAATAACCTCGAGGCTCTTGTAGGTAAATGGATGCAACTGGAGATCATGTTCATGAGCAAATCAGTTTGAACTCATATGCATGAACCCTAGCATAAGAAACAGAAGGAGTTAATGGGATCCAAAAGCAAAATAGTTATTGTAAGAGTGATAGGGGAGGAAACATCTAGAAGGGAAAGGTGGTAACTACTGTAAATTTCTTATCGTCTTGTCTTGAACCCTTGTATGGTTTTCACAATTGTGTTAGGTTTGATTTTATTCTTTCTTGTTTTGTTAGATTTTACTTTGTCTGATGGTATGGGCAGCTATTTTGAACATAATGGTATGTATTCTTGTAATCACAGTTGCTTTCCTATTATATTTTTTTGAAGTCTTAAAATGCTTTCATTCATTTGTTTAATTGGTTTATTCTGCTTTTGTTTTGATTGATTTTATTATGTGTGATGTTATGAACAGCTATTCTGAAGAAAATGAGACATTATAGTAGCCATCGCTGATTTCCTATCATGTTATTTTGAAGTCCTATCATGCTTTTGTTCTTCTGTTTTGATTGGTTCTATTCTGTTGTATTTTATTTGATTTTATTATGTGTGAGAGTATGGACAAGTTTGTTAAGGAAAATGAAATAGTAGTCATTGTTCATTTCCTGTTACCTGGTTTTGAAGTTCTATAATACTTTCATTCTTTTAATTGGTTTTATACTATTTCGTTTGATATTATTGTGTGTGAAGGCATGGTCATTATTTCAAAGAGAACAAGAGACGTGGTGGTAGCCACTGTTGATGTCCTGTTGCTTTGTTGTGAGGTCTTGTGTTGCTTGCATTGCTCTGTTCTGATTTGCTTTGTCTTGCCTTGTTTTCTTTTCTTTTAAAATTAAAAAAAAAATTTAAAGTAGAAAAAAAAGGGTAGAGAAGGTAGTTCAGTGGTAGAGCACTTGCACAGCATATGTTCAATCCCTAGTACCATGAAAAATATTTTTTATTAGAGACTAACAAATCTTAGTACAGTGGTGTGTGGCCCTCCAAAGCCAAGTCGCTCCTAACAAAATTTTATTGTTTAACATTTCATTTTTCATAATAAGAATAGAGAAATTAAATGTATGCATATGTTTAAAAATTACTCCTATTTGTTAGGCTGAAGCAAAAAAATTGATGGGCTACATATTCATGCTTTTAGGAAGTTCTAATACCCAGAAATTTTAGGAGATGACAGCATCCTGGATAAAGAGATGTCAGGAGGTTTGTGACAATGATGGCTCCAGGTAATTTTGAACCACGTGTTCTGTGCCAGGAGGTCATAAAGGTAGGGAGCAGAGCAGGCTTCACTCTGAAATCAGGAAGGTAACTCAGTGGAGTTCCAAAATTGCTCTGACTCCTGAACTGAGGTTTCTTGTTTGGGGGCCTCTTGGGAACAAAATACCCATAGACATCAGCCCCTCACCCCTTCTCTATGCTACTTGGGAAAAGCATACAATTTCTGCAGCGTGAAGTCAGGCCACTAGAAATTGAGGTTGCAGGTCTCAAGTATTGTAGTTGAGGCTTGAGGGCCTTTCTATGTCATCGTTCTTGTATTCACAGGAGCCCCAGAGACTGAAATTACAAAACTTTTCAACTAAATATCATCCAGGAATTTGTAGTTCAGAGGGAAAAAATCTATTTTATCACTTTTGTCACATCTTTCTTACATGTGAAGTTCTCCCACTATTTTTAAGTTTAAAAATCAAACAATTACTTTCCTATCTGCTCAGCAAAAGTTGTACCAGTCGTACTGAGAAGAATTTCTAAGCTGGCTCTGTAGAAAGTGGCTCTGCCTTGCTTCTTAGTCTCCTAAAATCAGTGATTCTATAATTTCATTTCAATGAAATTAATTTCAATGAATGACAACCTCAGGCCCTGGGAGGTGACATCAGTTACTTTACTTCTTTCTTAAATTGGAATACACAAATCAGTCTCACAAACAATTTCAACAATTCACCCTGTCTTCTCCTCAAATCTATTTGTTTCAGGCTTGATTACTGCATGAGTAAATGAAGCCATTTGTCTATCTCTGAAAAAAGATTCCATACATTACAGTCAGGACACCTACATAATGACAATGGGCCTGTTTGTGAAATATCTCATATCAGGGAAATGAGAATATGTATCACTTTATAGTTTAATATTCTACATTTTCTGTCATGCATCTTCTTAAGAATTGCAGAGGAATGTCATGTCATTTAGTTATTATTATACTCTAGCTCAGTGGTAGTGTGCTTTATTGCTAAAAGACACTTGCAAATTCTTTTACTTTTTGGTAAATATAGACTTGATTTTTATAGTGAATTTCAGAAGTTACAGTTCACCCTTCCAATTTTTTTTTTCTGGTAGTTACCAAACATTTCATGATTAATTCAAGATACCAATTGAAACATTCACTGTCTGTTACGTGTACAGGGCTATGCTAGGGAAAATAGATAATTGCTATCCCTAAAAAATGCATGTGCCAGAGGAAGAATTATACAATAACACACATACTTGCATACACATGCATATATGCATGTTCATACATGCTCAGACATTTTTCATAACAATATATTTCAGAACAGAATCCTTATACAGTGTTTCAGAGTATGAACCTCAGAGCTAAACTACTTGTATTCCATTTATTGTTCTGTCACTGACTAGTGTTAAAATGTTGACCAAAATTATGTAAAATCTGTGTCTTGTTTGTATATAATGGAGATATTAGTAGAAACCACATCAAAAGGCCTCCCACGAAAATTACATTTAGAGAAGCACTTGTTCATTTTCATTTTGATATTTCTCATGACTCTAAGTCACCTCCCGACTCCTCGCCACCTCCAAAGCACACACTACATCCATTTACCCACATACGCATCATTTTTCTCACAAATTTCTTTATTACTTATTTTAAAAAATGGCCTCAAAGGTCAGGTAACTGTTACATATTTAGTCAGGATGAGGAAAACCTGTTAACTGCTTCTGGCTTGAAAATTTGAAATGTTAAACTCTGCTCCCCCATTTCAGGCAATGTGTGTCATTTTTCCTTTATTGTACTTATTTTCCCTTCATTGATGAAACAGTTTCTGCAGTTATATCCATGGAGAGTGCCACCCACCCAATAGCCTTTGGCACCACGTTGGCCATACCCTCCTCAGGGGAGCATCACGCCCCCAGCAGGTCGGTCATGGCCTCCAAGACAACCGAAGTTGAAAGCACAAATCCTCCCTTGAGTGGCCAGAATCCAGACCTTGTTATCCAGGAGCTGTTGCTTGGGAGTGAAAGAATGAGGACATACAGAGAGGGCCGGGCTCCCAGTCAGTGCTCTTTCCAAGAATGTGCTGACATTTCCAGAAGGTCAAAGTGGGCAACATCCACACTGGGGAAGCTGCAAAAGCATATTGTTCATAACTTGCAGGTTTTTACATCTTAGTTTTGCTACAGGTAGAATCGGGGCAATATGAGTAAGTTGAATCAGTAAAATGAGAAATGTGGGGCTAGCAAGACTAATTTGAATGGAATATATTTATGTAGACACCAACAAAATTCTCAAAACTATTGCCTATATTGAGAAGGGAAAATTTATAAAAGAGAGACAGACATAAAAGAAGAAATTGTTTATTTGTTTGTTTGCCTTTTATAAAACCCATTTGGGAGAAACATCCGTATATACACATCAGTTATCTGGCTTTTCCCAGTTACACTGATGCTAGAGATGTCCTTTGTTAGAAATTAATGTGTGTAATAAAGTTTTACATTTTTCATATGTTTTGAAGTATATGAGCTATATTTCTTTTGACTGGATAATTACTTTTTGTACACAAGAAAAATGAGA
The DNA here is from genome assembly GCA_004027455.1 of Hydrochoerus hydrochaeris. NCBI lineage: Eukaryota > Metazoa > Chordata > Mammalia > Rodentia > Hydrochaeridae > Hydrochoerus > Hydrochoerus hydrochaeris. The sequence goes on from PVLA01002506.1 coordinate 74,513, forward strand.
TGCTTAGTCCTAAGTAAATAACCTCAAAACAAACCAAGAATAATAGTTACATTCTTTTCATCTTCTAGGCTGTGTACAATAAATATTTCTGGAAACTTTTTATGTTATATTGTTGTGACTTTTGGGGGGAAAAAAGAAAACACTTGCATCGAATCAGAACTAAGTTCAAACAAAAATATGTCCCACTCCATGTTGATATTTTGATTTATGTTTGTTGATAATATAAACTGCAACTACCAACTTTTTCTCCAACAAAGTTTATTTTAATTTCCAAAGTGTTGTTTTGTTTTGTTCTATACTCTGAAGACATCTTTTATTCAGAATAAATCTTTTTGAGAAATAAGAATAAATTTTAGGCATTTGAAGTAGGTGCTTTCTCAGGTTGGGTGCTTTTAATAACCCCTGAACTCCTGCAGAGAGGAACGTTACCAATAAGTTTGTATGTTGCGTTTATCACAGTGATCTTTGAATAAGCTGCGTCTTTAAGACTAAAGCATCTGGCTTCTTCTAAACAATAGATTGCTTTTTTTTCTAAATAAAGGAAACTAGCTCTGTCATTCACACCTGGAAGAACCAGTTTGGGTCTTTAACAATATTTATGTGGAGGCTGTAAAATCTCAAACTGTGGTGACTGGAGACAGTGCTACAAAATGTAGCAGACTTATTAAAAGACCCCTAACCCTTCTCTCATAGCTGGCTCCACAATAATTACCAGCCGGTCTGTTTTCTTTTCTCTCTCTAGTAACACTTATTATGACCTTGATTTTAAAAAAAAAAGAAAGAAAGAAACATTGTATTGAATTTGCTAAAGAAGTCTTAAGTTTTGTCAACCTTGAATAAATCATGAAAATACTGACATTTTAAACTCGATGGAATCTAAATAAAAATAAGTATCAATGTTTTGAATTTCCCCCATTGGTAGTAATGGTAACTTTAACTCATGTTTTTCTTTAAAAATGCTTCAAAAATCAACTCATGTTTTTTTTTCCTCTTTCTCTGATTTTCAGATCAAATTCTATATGTGCATGAGTCTTTGTGTGTTAACAGGGGGACACACAGCATAAAACAGCAGAGAGGACACGTTCATATAGTTCATGTAGTAGTTCATAGTTCATACAGTTCATGGTAGTCATATAGTTCATAGTAGTTCATATTGTAGTTGTCTTTATAAATTAAAATATTCTGTGATCTTACTGTGTCTCATACTTTCTGGTGATTTTAATTTTCCTATGATAAATAGTTCTAATTTTATTATAAAGTTTTAAATTGAAGTGATTCTTAATGTCTATAAGGTTTATTAAATGAATTGAAGGGAGCTTTCAAATCTCTTTATAAAACAGAAAATATTACCTTTCATTTATAAATTGCATCTGTACTAGTGAAAATAGGTGAGTAAAAACAAAAAAGTAGAGAAGAAAATTGACAGGGATCCTTTATAGGCAGACACATGCCTCAAAAAATTTGGAAAACATACAAAGTATACAGTCTACAAAGGATTGAAATGAACAAGGAGAAAACATTGAGAAATAGCAGACTGATGCGAGTAATGACAACAAGGATAATTCAGTAATTTGGAGGTTGATTTGTTCGTTTGATGGTGTTTTTGCATTGAATTTTCTTTCTTTCTTTTTTTTCTTTTTTTTACTAGGGATTGAACTCATGACCTCACACTTGGCAGACAGGCACTAATGCTGCTGAGCTAAACCCCTGGCTTGATAGTTTATTTGAAGATTTGCTTGTAGAGACCTATAGTACAATAACTAGTGGCAAAACTGAGAAAAGTAGAGATATTATTTCAAGTCTCCAGGCACTGTAGGTTTCCAGAAGGATCATTCTTTGCAGTGGTGGACAAAATCCCTTAAACATAACCATCACTCCAACACAGTACAGAACATGGAAGTGTGCTTTGAGTATGACCTGGTCAGGAAGAAAAGAAACAGAGTGTCTCTCCTCTGTCAGGCGATATCTCCTCATCATTCTGAAGGGCTATGGATGGCCAGTTAGGCCAGTTTGTATTCCAGCTAAGCTTCGTTTCTAGAAATGAGGAACCTGATGCTTTTGTGTGTGTGTGTGTGTGTGTGTGTGTGTGTGTGTGTGTGTGTGTGTGCTGGAGATCGAACTCACGACCTCACATTGAGCTAAATCCCCGGCCTGATGCTTGAAGTCTTGATTCCACTATGAGATGTCATAAAATTCTCCTGTCCATATCTATCACACACACATTACTAGATACCAGATTAAAAGTCCTCAATGGATTCCTGTTACCACAAGATAAATCAAGTTCCTTCTCTACTGTCTTCACATCCCTCCTTACTTCACAGCATAAAATTCACTGCATTCCACACCATTTTCAAGAGCTATCAATACCCTCCATACATTTCCAGTATTTTTATTTTGCTCATCTTTCCAGAGGTAATTATTTCTAGATTCATCTGTTACCTACCTTGCAGATTGCACTGACGACTGTCAAAATTCCACAACAAACTGAAAAATAATTCTGAAAAAATTTGTAAGCTAGTGGTGAAGCCCCCTCTGTGAACTTCACTATATTCAAGCTTTGGGACAGACTTCTCATCCTTCTCTCTAGACCTGGATCCGGTCTCGTGGGAGATGAATGTCATTCAGAACCAAGAGAGCACAGTGTGAGCTCCTACATGGGCCCATATGTGAACTACTTGGGGTAGAGCTTTTCTGCTTCCTTTCATCCCCATATCCTTGCAACCATTTAAGAGAAGCCAAATGTGATTCCAGAAGTGCAAGCTAAGTGCTGACATCTGGCTGACCTGTCCTTCTAGACAACTCCACAGCCTGCAACTTTTCAAGAGAAGGAAGCACAGACCCTTTACAAAATGTCTCCCTGCTTCTTCCCTCCTGTTTCCTCTCCCATATTCTTGTCCCCTGCTGCACCTGAAACTTGGATTCATTTGACTAGACTGTTTCCCTTATATCCTATAGCAATTAAAAAATAAAGAAAAACAAATACTGTTGTCCTTCCTCACAATAAAGACAATAAATAATAAAGATATTCTTCCTTTTTTAAGTAAGAAAAAGCAAGTTTTACACTTTAGATTTGTCTAACTGGCTAGAATCCAAACACAGAACCATCAGACAGAAGACAGAGTTTTAAATGATGACCTGCCTGTTTACAGATGAGTAATTGGACCTGCTGCACTGGAGCTATGGGATGGTGACTTGCAGGTCTGATATTTATTTGCATAATTCATAGAATGTAGCAGATTTTGAAATATAGCTTATAAATATTTAGAAAATATTGTTTCTAAGTATCTGCAGCTTCTTTACGGTGTATCAGGCTATTTATTTTGAAACACCATCTCTCTTTATTGAGAGGTAAGGTAGAAAGCTGAGCAGAGATGCATGCAGAGTAGCACATAATTAATATTGTGGAGGAGAAAGAAAAGAAGATGACTTTTAGATGCGGACAATCAGTCCTCCCTCACAGGAAAGGCTTTTTTATGCAGATGAGGATGTTGATCTCAGATATGCATTTGAATTTTCTATATTTGACTGTGCTGATATTATAATATTTTAGTGAAAAGGCACTTGTCCATCATCAGGGCTCTCCAGACTCACACAATGAAGAGGTGATGATGAATTCCAAAAGTGACCACAAACTTTCCACTTTTCTAGGCCCCTGTTCCTGAAATCTGAAGATGCTATATTCTATCTTCTTAGAGGAGGAACCAGTTTCTCTATCTTTTGAATCTGGGTTGCTATTATGACATTCTTCTGCCAATAGGTTGCATCAGACGTTTGTGGTACCAGTTATGAACATATGACTGTCCGAAGAAGGCTTTCCACCTTCTTCTTGAAACTCTGAGCATCTGCCATGTGAATAGCAGACCTACTACATGATAATAGACACATGGATTAACCACTCCCATAACCCCAAATGGCAAACAGAGAACTACCCTGAGAATTACCCTGCTGACTCGAATCTAACCAGAAACAAATGAGTGAGACCAGTCAAAACCAAAGACTCTACCAGATGAAAGCCAAGCCCAAATCATATACCCACAAAATCATAAAGTAAACAAATAATTGTAGTATTAGTTTTAATAATTGTAGTTTTCAGCTGCTAAGATTTGAGCAATTATTTCATCAGCAAAAACTCCCTGGCATAGGCTTACAAAGGCTTTGGAACATGCAACCACCTAGAAGTACACTTGTAGGTCAAAAGCAATGCCCAGTATCTCTATCACATGACAACAGAGCAACTTTGTTTTTACATGAAACAAGTCCTTCATTCAAGCAGAGCTGATCGAGATCCTAGTTTGATTTTAGTACTACTGGTTCAAGGTGCTAGGAACATAGTAATGAACAAGACAGAGCAAGCTCCTCCCCTTTTTGAGCTCACATCTGATTGATGCACATACATGACTAAAAAGATAAGTAAAAATGCACTATAATGTGAGACAGAAAAACAGTGATATAAAATAAAGCCAGGAATATATTTGGTATGGTAGTTGGAGAAAGCCTTGCTGAAAATAAGAGACAGTGAAGAGAAAATAAAATGCAGGTCTGATGAGGTATTTTAACTTAACATTACAGTCAAGTGACCCTCAACTGAGACCTCAGTCTAGGATTTCTTTTATTTCTATCTGAAGAGGCTAGTAATCCCATCTAGGGCTCATATAATAATATTATCAAATTTTCACTTTTTGTTGTAATGTTAGTTATCATAAGTTGCAAAAAATGATTGCTGGAAGCTTGAAGAATTTTCTAATGCTGGTAACTGGTACACAAAATCACCTTTGTATCATTATACAGATGTATTTCACTCACAAGAAGTCATTTAACCAGAAATTTCTTTTATAATTAAAAAAAGCCATGTAATTAATTCTTTCTTCTTTTAACTCTGCAGAACTACCTCAAAACTAAAGCAATGTTTCTGTTGTTTTTGCTTGTTTAATAAAGATATTATTTAAGTTGAGATATAGTATAATTATGTTGTCCTTGATGAAAAATCAAGCAGACTCAGCATTATCAAAGTGACTATGGAAACTTTTAATTTATTTTCAGAATTCTAATTTTTTATTTAAAGGGATAATTCTAGAGACATCTGACACATTATAGAACAAAAGGGAGGGAGCTGACTGCAGGGATGAACACGTCTACTTAACAATTGATGCACCAGGGGTTTAGTTCAATGGCATAAACACCTGCCTGGCAAGCACAGGGTCATGAGTTCATTCCCAGTACCAATAAAAAACAATTGATGGAAATCACCCTTCAAAAATTTGAATTAAATTTGAACAGAAATAATGCAATGCTTTAACAAAAAAAAATGAAGTTCAGGAACACATTTCACCATATCTTTGAACATAAATTAATATGGCAAAGATTGTTGGCAGTTGATTAGAATGCTTTAGTATTTTTTCTTCTTTTCAGGCAAATAGGTAAATTCCATTTCCCAGGGTTTTTTTTTTATGCATGTGTGTGATTGTGTACCTGAGTTCCAGCTGATGAACTGTGATCAAAAGTGTTTGGTGCTGTGGCATTCCCTGACCCAGGAAAACATCATATACCATCATGTATTGTATTTCTCTTCATTTGGCCAAATATTGGTACTGAAGCAACACCTGGGAGTCTGTATTTGAAATAACCTCCAGTCTGAGTCCCCAAAAGACTATTGAGAGTAGAGCCTCTCTTTGTGTTTTACATTAGGAGAAAATAAACTTGTTCTCTGAGATATTACGTTGAGTGGGAGTTGGCGATGGGACCTTATTAGTATGGCCAACTAAGGTCTTAATTAGTACAAGTAGCATTGACCATCCTGCCTTACTGTGAACATCAGAAAAACAAATGTGTAACATTCTTCAGTGCTAATGCTGAGGCAGGGAGCTACTGGATGAAAACAACTATAAATAGGCAATGCCAACAATGAGAATGTCTCAACACATGTTTCTTAATATATTCTCTTCCTAAACGTGGATCATATCTTCTATACCATTTTTGGGACCTAAAATGTTAGAGGTGTCAACTGAGTAATAAGTACTGAGAAACTATTGAATGCATGTGTAAAGTGCCATGGTAGAATAATGTCAGGGGACAAAGATTTTAGTAAATATTCCACCATGGTATGGCACTGTGAGTTTTGATATTTCTCTCTCTATGCTTTAGTTTCATTTTTATAAAATTACAGGATTAGTCTGTTTCTTCAAGCCAAGAAATTCTGAGCCTCTGTCTCAAAGACACTGACTGATCCTTTCTAGTAACTATGTAAGCAGGACATGGATGTTTCCATTACCACAGTATGAGCTGGTCATTGAACAGACTTAGGGAAGTAATGGCTCAGCATTCACACCTGGTCGTTACTTTTCTCTTGTTGTTGAGGCAAAATAACTGATGCCTTCCTTCATTTTGAGCATCAGTTATTTTGTTTCAGTCCATACTCAGCTGGCTCCAAGGCAGGTGGCATGGCTGGGGGACAGCCATTCATGGCAGCCTCAGGAAACTAGAGTAAAAAGAGCAAATGAGGGAAAAGCAAGCTTCCTTCCTTCGCTTATATTGTATGGCAGCTATCCATCCCCTGGCAGGTGCAGCACTCACACCACCGATCCCGTCACCGGACAACAAAACAATCACAAATGCTAGATTCAGCTCCCTCCATGACTACATGAGGCTTGGGGGGGACACCCAGAAATAAACCATAACAACACCACAGTCTGAGCTGATCTGCTTCTGGGGTGTTCTGGATTAGTTATCTTTAAAAAAAAAAAACTTATGAAAAGAGACTGTTAAATCTACAAGATGCCCTCCAGGAGTATTTGGTCTGAATATTCTCATATCACAGTGAAGGAAATTAGGCTTCTGGAGGCTCAGCAAAATAGTCACTCCTCCAAGCCAATGCTAGAACCTAGGTTTCTTAGCTTGCAATTCAGGTTAGCAGTTAGTCATATTATTTTCAGTTAGCTTGCCTATACTTAGCCTCATCCAAGCTTAAGATCATCTATGTTTAATCCTTATAGTAATATGTATGAAAATTATTTTGACTCTTTAGTTAAAAAATATTTTGTGTTATCAAGACCTTATCACAGATTTTCCCCTCTAACATCTCTGCAGTAGACTTCTAAATCAACTCTACTATTTTCTCTTGTAATGTGCATACTACATGTGATAAACATAGTAATTGCAAAATTTTGTGGCAAGTGTCCTGCCATGCTTTCGTACTTGCCCATTTAATAAGAATGTCTTGATTTTCCCTCAGAATATTCTATTTCACAAGCTTTTCTCTATCAAACTTCATGGGACTGATACCATGAAATAAAACCTCAAATCCCAAGATATGAGTTAAATACACCTAATTCAGTAGTATGGCTTTATCCTGTACAGCAAGAAATACAAAACAAAACTCAGCATGAGACATAAATAACTGGAATCTGACATGTCCAAGAGGTATGATTTCACTAGAGAGGAGTGATGAATGCTAAAGGAAAGAGGGAACTCAGAATCGGAAATCTCAGAAGAGGGAGTTGACACAGAAGAAACAAAGAAAAAGGTGACTAAACTTTAACCCATTCTTTCTTTCATTCTATTAATACTTACTAAGAGGTAGAAACATCCAAGACAGTCAAAGTTAGGTAAATATATCAAAGAGCAACATGTGGTCTGGTGTTAAGGAGCTCACTGATCAGTTGGAGAACAGAGCTGGTACCAAACTGGATTTAGTCCACCACTACATTTACACACACATATGCATGCACACCCAGGTTCCGTGCTCTGTGGAAAACTGAAACCATAAATAGAATGATCATCTTTTCCCTATTACCTCAGACAGCCCAAATTTATGTCTGTTCTATCTGATACAATAGTGTCTACTTTCACTTCAAGATTGTCCCGATTTGGGTAATAAATTATATAGCCCCCTCACCTCAGTATTCTAGGGTAAGGAAATGGCCATAGGACTTGGTAGCCTAGAAGGGGCTATGATTTTTATGTGCTAAAGAAGATGAGGTTTAGTCAGAGAAAGGGATGTCAACTGAAGAAGGAGCCCATTCAAACTAGAGGAAACCGTGAATTATAAACTGACCACAGTAATTCTCTTGCCTGAGCTGAATAAATCATAAGATTGATGTGAAAAATTTTAAAAATACTCATTATTTTTCACAGAAAAAAAATGCAGCAAAAAGTACAGTGAATTCCTACATGCCCTCTGCCTCTGATGTGTACCACTCTCCACTACCAATATCCCCCATATACAGAGTGATATATTTGCTACACTTGATGAAGCATGGGAGCATAATTATCCAAAATCTAAAGTTAACTTTAGAGTTTACTAATGGTGTTGTAGAGTCTATGGGTTTGAAAATGGGCATGGCATGTATCTACCATTATGGTACTTTACAGGATAGTTTCCCTGCCCTAAATTCTCTGAGCTCTACTTTTTCATGGAAAGCTAAAATGGGATGAGGCTTTGTATTTCTCTCTCCTTCAGTAAGTTAGGCTCTGACAATGCCCCAGTACGTTAGACTTTGGTAAAATAGTCCCTTAGGTCTCATTAAGTAGAACACAATATTCTGGCATGTTTCAAGATGTTTCAAGATGGTTAACCCCAACTTAGGACACTCAATAGGATTGTTTTCTCTAACTTTCACTCTAAGAAACTGGTAGAGTGTCAAAAGATAAAAATACTAAAATATGAGGACTTCCCTAATGCCTTATATTGCATATTCATCCACAATGACCTTCAAGCAACTCAGCAATGATAGTTCAGATTTCTTACTCCAGAACTAGTTTCTTGGGTTTCTGAAATGATGATTTATAAGCTTCTTATATGCTCATCCAGAGAACTTCCCTTTTAATAAAATAGTCATTATGGTCAAGGGAGAAAGAAACTGTTGATAAGTAGCTAAAGCTTGATATCTTCATTCAAAACCTAGTATTATCTCTTGCTTGTTACCGACCTATGGCCAGTTCACTCTACCTGTTTGAGTTTAGTCTTCTCACTTGCAAAAAACAGAATATTGATACATATATGTACATTCTTATCCAGGATCTGGTGAGTCATGAATCTTCAATAATTATTCATTACTTTCTTCTTCCATTTATCTTTTGCCATGATAAATCACTTAATCTCTTATGAGGCCATCATTTTTTTCTTTCAGATGAGGATAATTATGCTTAAGCTTACACCCCCACGAAATTGTTTAGATAATCAAAGAATCGATGCATTAATGACAATTTTAAAAAGCAGGTAAATTGTTAAATAAAGCTAAGGCAACAATATTAGCACCATCATAATGATTGTTATTATCATTACAGATCTTCAAGGCTGCACCTGACCCACCTGTCTTTATGAAATTTAACACTAAACCATAAGTCTTACATGACAATTCAATCAGCTAATTTCCAAGCACTTGCTTGCTTAACATTTTTTTCTTAAATAATCATAGCCTTCTGTGTCAAGAAATCTATATGACTTGTCAAGAGTTCTTAATCACCCACCTCAAATTTCATTTACCTGTGTTATAGAGAGTTACAAAACAAAAGACTACAGTTCTCCTCTCATCTCAGGGCAGAATTGTTTAATATTATGTTCTCAGATTCCAGCACTTTTCCTACCCTATAAGGTCTGCCACCTTGGATAATTTCACGTGACTAACCAACCTATCAACAACCCAAAACTGAAGACATCACTGTGCACACTTTATGTCCCATTCAACTGGAAAGCAAGAAAGACCTCAGAATTTATCTAGTATCTTTCTTTACTATCCTAGATTGGAGGTATCTCCCCCAGGATTTTCTATTTTCTAGAGGGTCCAATTCACTCTCTTGACCTTTCTTGGCTTAAGTGATTAACCAACACTGTAAGATTTTTTTTAAAAAAGAGTGTCCCACCACTCATAACTTCCAAAAAATAATCACCAGAGACTCATTTCTTTGGGTCTGCCAAAGGAGGTCTTTTCCCAGCCAAGGAATTACAATGCAACAATAAATGTGCTCAATTTCCCTGCATCCTTTTCTGCTACTTCACGTGAAAGGGCCCAACATTGTCCACTGATATAGTGCATCTTACATAATTACTTATCACTAAACTGTAGCCATTAGTTTGTCTTTCTTTTAGAAGAAAATGCCCCTTATTGCCTAATCTTGTAGAGTCAGCTGTTTTCTTTATGGTGTTGTTCATTACTGTCCTTGAAATAATCCTATATACTATAATGCCTCTTTCCAGAATGAAGTTTGCCTTCTTCTTCATATAGTTTGCTTTTCACTGTAGCTGCTCAGAGGCATAAATCAAGGCAATGCACACCATAAACACCACAAGTGCTAACCCTGCCAATTGGCTCTCTTTAATTGGTTTCAGCTAAAAACCTGTAAACCTATTTGAAGTGAAAAGGCAGACAAATGAAAAGCAAGATGAATGACCAGGAAGGCCTTGCTGAGCCAGGGGTTACAAGCTCCAAAACAGTATTTTTCATCTCTGTTGTGGGTTTTCCCCATTTCTCTCTGGATTCTTTTTACTTCTCAGGCACTGTGCTTTAGCAGTCTCCACAGTCATAATTAAGAAGAGAAAAGTCTAAAAATTCCAGAGACTACATGGTGCATTTTAGCAATTGTGCTAATGGAGAATGAACAGAATAAATATCCCCATAATTAGTGTTACATTGGCAATTGTTCATGGTTACCTTCTAGACTAGTAAACCCAAATTTTGCCTCCAGTGTTACAGACAAGTGTTAGACTTGCTGCATATTTTATCACCATGCTAAGCTTTAGAATCTATGGCTTTGTTTCCTTTCAAAATGCATTTGCTTTAAGGGAAGCCTGTGGTTTTGATATTGTCCACTTATTTATCCACAGTGACAACAGTGCCCTTGGAGGCTCACTTCCCAAAACCTGAGGCTAATTACAATGACTGGAGGAAGCCATTTCACCTACGGGATCCAAACCCAAGATCTGAAGGAATGGCCCCCTCACTGATGGGTCCAGAGCTGGCCACACTCCACATCATATGCTTTGCCTTAGGTGGATAATCCAGTCAAGCAAACTGCTTACTAGCCCATGACCAGGGCCCATTTCCTAGGAGGTTCCAAATCTTGTCAAGCATGCAATGATATTTGAAAAAGAAAGCTTGTATATTCAACTAGGTATGGTTTAAAAACTGTGCTAAAACAAACACAGAGAAATCCCTGAATAGAAGCATACCAAATTTGAAACTCACAGAAGGGCCTGTCCAATAGGTACACATATGCTCATTGGAGTGAAGGTATCTTCGCTGAGGATGTGTTCAAATATGTGCTAAGCAGTTTGATTCATAAGTCTTCACTCATTTCGATGAGTACAAGTGCAGTCATCTATCACGCTCACTCAGATCTTTCTTTAGTGTTACTTTGGTTCCTATTAACAGTCTCCCAAAAGTCACTTTTGCAGTGTTTTAAAGGATCAATTACTTCGAGACTGAACTTTGAGGTATATCCTCAGGATAAGGCTGATTATACAAAATCTGTCCCATCAAGGGCTTAAACACATCAGAATGAAGGTACATACTAGTATAGTTTTAAGCCTAGGCACTAGGGGGTCCTTGTTATCATGGACTTGGAACAGGGTGCCTGTCAAGGTAATGTTGGAATACTGAGCCCTGACCTTCTACTTTTAATTGATGCCAGTCTGTATGATCACTTCTGAATATTTTCATCTCTGTGATGACACATCCCTCTCCTTAAATCTTTCATTGACTAAGATAGGAACAAATTCATTTATTGTAAGCTCCAAGTTTTCTTATACCTTTAAAAAGCTGTTTTCAAGTCAATGAATTATAAAATACCTCCATAATACTGTCAAGTTATTTGGTATAAAGTTTTTCCTAATCTATAAAGTCACTGCTATGCAGGTGGGAGTGACAGCAGGTATGAAAATAGTTGAGTATATAATACCAAGCAATAAACAATTGAAAAGAGTTAGAAAATACTTTTTATGGATTGTTTTACAAATTTACCAGGAATAAAAAAAAAATCACCTCATCAACCCTATTTGAATTAGCTGAGCTCTATAAAATATACTGCAAAGGACAGTTTGGGATTTTCCGCAGCTGAGCTCATCTGGATGTTCAGAGGATTATCAATTTTCTTTAGCTTTTTCACCAACACATGCAAACAGCAATGGTCCTGAATACAGAATTTCCTTCTTAATTTTATCTTCCCCTAACATCCCTACCCCAGCCAAATCTGAAAAACTAATTATCTGGATTTTAGCAAATGCCATGTTGACAATCCCACCTAATTATAAGCTCATTAGAAGGAAACGTTGACAATTGAATTCTTCTGATCTACCTTTCTATTTTTTTCCTCTTTCTTTTTATTTCCATAGCTTATTTCATGATTAATCTTTAAAGCAAAAGTAAATCTCTACAGGAAAAGCAAAATATCTACTTAATACAAGTATATAAATCATTTACTATTTCCACTAAAACAATTTTTGTTTAGCTAAATGGCTTATTATTAATGCTTTTTAAAAGACCATAAATGCAGGACCACAGAAGGTGGAATGGCAGTGCCAATTTCTAAGGTTTTACTATATCAGAGTTGCCTTTTTATCATATGAGTGTAATTTGGATGGAATAAGCTGGAGTATGTGTCCAGAGTTTAGGGCTTATTGAAAATGTGTTAGTCTTCTCTTTCTCACTAATACAGCACATCCATATTCACTCTTCTTTTTCCTATCCTGAAGAGTTAAAAAGGCTCCATGATAATACACTCAGAAAATTTCAGAAAGCCTTAAAAGGCACTGATATATCACAGCTTACAAAGAGATACTTAAAACACTAATGTATTTCCAAACATTAACGCATTTTAGCTGAGTAGCCCCTTCAGAGTTCTAGTAAGTTCTCTTCCTTCTGCTTTAGGCATATGATCTACTTGAGGAAAAAGAATACATTTACCTTTATTTCTGATTTCACTCTTGGTGGGACAGTCCTTAGTGTCTATTTAGTTTGAGAAAATCCTAGATCAGTAGAGCACAGCTCTGGCTGTACCTGGGTGGGTCAGAGAAGCATGCCAATAGGGATTAGCATCCCTGGATACTTCTTCTCTGGCCCTTCTACTTTCTTTCATTCTGGTTTCAGCTACATGAAATAAGCAGATCCTCTTCCATGATGTTTCTGCCTTGGTGTGAAATGACAATGGACTGAAACCTCTGAAATGCCAAGTCAAAATAAATCCGTTCTCCTTTAAATTGTATATGTCAAGTACTCGGTCCCAGCAATGAAAATCTGACTAATGTAATGAACCTATTTGTATCAACTCCAGAAATCTGGATATCACCAAAGAGCAAGTGTCTAGCCACTTTGTCCTTCCAGTGGTAATTCTGATCTGAATGTCCTTACTACAGCTCCAACCATATGTCTCCAACCATATCTTGTCTGTCACGGAGAAGCAAATGAAAAGGAAGAGCTGATATGACAGTGTTATCCCACAAACATGCTCTTTTCTTGTCTCCTCTTTGAGAATCAGCTGAAAATGGTTTCATTTTTTAATAAGAGTGCAGTGAACCTGAGATCTGCTAACATTCTAGACAGTATTCCCTGATGGTTTCCAAAATAAATGCATCGACATTCTTATTTAGCACCACCTGCAAGAAAGCCTATGGTCAGCATTCAGGCTCAATAATGTACAAATGAAAATTATTAGTTGGGAAATAGGTTTCAGGATCAGGCCCATAGAGGATAACCACAAACAACAAAAAATTCCTCTTGAAGACAGATTCTTCAAAACACCTCATGAGCGTGCTATATTTGGAATTCATGTATTAGCTTCATTTCCCTTTGAGTCACACTCCTTCTAAATCAAATAGCTTTTAAATAAAAACCCAACTTTATAAATTATGGAAATCTATTCTCGATCAGCTTTTCCCAATCAAAGTTTCTCTGGAGAATAAAGCCTCATAAAACTTACTCAAGCGACTCTTTCCTCACTTCTCCCAGGGAAGATACTTAGTGGTATTATTTTAAATGCAGAGAAAATAAGTTAATTCATTACATACCATGAATGCATTAAGGCACTAGGATTTAATTCTCCAGAACACCTTGAGAAAGTCTGCTGGATGTTTCAAAGATCAGAGAAATTCCATCATAAACTAATTTAAATGACGTCAAAAGGCTTCTCAAAAATTACTAGTATAACTACCACTATAATAACTGCTAGTAGAAACAAGACAAAAAGAAGCTTAGTTGTTCTGATTGCTAACAATAACTAGTTTTGGCGCTGGGTACTTAAACACATCTGATCATTAAAAATACACAACAGAAGTATAAAGTAAGCATTATTATTATAATCTTATGAAATGTGATTTTGTAATCATTTTGTGAACATGAAAACTGAGGAAATGCCAGAGAAGCTAACTAGAAAAAGTCAAATTTGAAATTGGAGTTTGTGTGACTCTTAACCACCAACAGATGAAAGTGATTCTCCTGAGAAAGCTCTCAAGGAGTATTATTATTAGGATTAGAGAGCCAGTAGAATGGAGGGGCTCAACTCACCTGATTGAGCAGCAGAATACAGAAGGTGATCAAAATAGAAAATAGATTGACTATTGACCACAACCAAAAGATCAAAATGCAAAATCAACAAAAATACTAGGAAGAAGATTAGGACCCCAAAGTCAGAAAGCAATACCATTCAGATTAAACACTGGGATGCACTGAAAAGTGTACCATATATCAAAGTTCCAGGGCAACAGTCCAAGTGAAAATCAAAGGGGAATTTGTAGCAGTAACTGGATCCAATTTCTTCTTTGCAAGGAAAGGGTAAAACATTGGACGACCAAATGAGATCAGATTATGCCCTTCTAAAATATAGCACTGTGATTATTTTAGCGGACAGCACCTTGGAAAAAGTAGATTCAAGGAGAGCTTTCTGACTACCTCCTTTACTACCTAAAAGTAGAGCATAAATTTCCAGTGAGAAAAGTATCCTGCCTTTAACCAGGAAGAGGAAATTCTTATCATCATTCCAGATGAGGAGTCAATGCTAAGATGAATCTATCCAAACCTGTTAAAATAAACTTTATCTTTCACTATTCTCCCTCCATCATTTCCTAGTGACTTTTTCTCAATTTATTGCCCATATCTCAAACTCTGTTTCTTTGTTTTATATCTCCACAATTTATTATTCATTGTTAAAATGGTATATAACTTTCCAGGTCTATCTACATTTTGGGTCTTCATTTTTTAATATATAAAGCTCTCTGTTTACATGTAAAATATTAATGGCATACACAAAATCTTTTGTCATTTTCACACACAACCTATCCCAGCCTTCTTTTAACGCTTAAAAAATAGTATCATCAATATGAATCTTCAAACACATTGTGTGGAGTTTAAAGAACATGAAAAGAGGGAGGCAAATCCATCCCAAATATTGGAAGTCACACTGCATTGATTTAGAACTGGCTATCAGAATTACAAGCAATGTTCAAGGAAAAAGCTCATGGCTATAGACCCAACTGTTTCCCTTTTTATCTAGAGATATTTTGTATCAGTTGCTTCCCCAAGATATATTGTTTCTAAGATTTAAGAAAAAAATAAAGGTCAACTGATTCTAAAGATAATAAAGGATATGGATGATGTTCTGAGAGTCAAAATCAAATATTCTAGATGGAGACATCCAAGGAAAATATCTCCTCTCTCTATTGAAAACCAAGTCAATAGTAGACCATATTGTTTTAATACTGAGAGGCTCAGGTTAAATTTGTTTGAAGTTCTGCACAGCATTATACTTGGGATGTTGTATATCATGGACATGGTACTTTTCTTCTTGTAAAATATTTTACTGGATGTATGTCTTCATCTATTATAAGATGTATCCTTGTTTTGTGCACCTAATGTAAAATACCTAACAAAGAGACAGCAGCTATTTAAAATATAAGCAACTACAAACTGATAGCAATGTCTCCTTTTACAGATGTCAAAATTTGGGGGAGAGGAATCATCTCTGAGAAAATTAAATCTGACAGCTCTTTGCCTTCATTGTACCTGCTTACATATCTCAAGGATAGAAATACACAGCTAATATTTAAATTTTAAAACTTTGTTGTAGAAGAAGACATTGCCATGAATCTCTCTCAAAACACTTTCCCTCACTTTAAATATATTTCTATCATTCTTGCCACTTTCTGGAGCAGTTATAGAAGTCTTATTTTGTGTTTATGAGATTAATAGAGAACATTGCAAATGAGTACATTTCAAAAGAAAGACACACTCATGAAAACATTACAGCATGTCATCATCTACCTTATTCACCAGTTTTGATATTGTGTGACTTCTGACTCTTCCTCAAAGTCAAAATTATAACAAAGGGTCATCATTTGAGTAAATTTAGACTACAAAGGCAGCTACAATAGCACAATTAAAGACACTCCATAAAAGAAGACTTTCAGAACTGCTTCAGAAAGCCTCAAGAGTGATGGGAAATGTGTATGTGAAGGGAGAGCGTTTTTAAGGAGATTAATGGCAATGTTACTTTTGATGTAATATTTTTTCTTTAACAGTCACCATATATTTTCATCATACCTTGTACCTCTGTGTACTGTTTACTAAGAGCTTTGACTAGGGCCTAGCACCACTGCTATGTTTTCCCACTTGGAATTAGGTCTCAGCCCACAAAGAATCATGAACTGTGGTCTGTAGACAGGAATTGCTACCCACACTTCACAGAACACAGATGCACCCAGATTAAGTAGAGTCACTCACCTATGGTCATACCATGAGCAGATGTGCTGGTGTTAGGAAAGCCTACAGTTTCTGTCTCCCGGGACTACACTCCTTTTTGCTGTTTCCTTTCTCAGCTCCCACAATATCAAGTCTAGAGCTTCCGTAGGATGTTTCTAAGCATCTGGGGACAAGGGAGCACCATATTCACCTCCGATTTGTCCCCTAATTCATCGATGTGTGAACACCCAAAACATCTCAAGATTACTTCTTCTGGGATACCTGCTCCCAACTCTCCGCCTTGCCTTCCCTCACTGTGGGGTTCCAGCCAGGAAGCTATGGATTTAGAATTTGCATGCTCTATTTACGTAATTTCTGAAACACACACAGATACACACACACACAGGCACACACAGGCACACATACACACATACAAATACACATTCGGTTTTAAGAAAACAAATTTCCAGGCTTTGATCACCTGCTTTCTCCTTCTTGAAGTGCAATAGTGATAGCAACACAATCAATAAAAGAATATGATTTCATGGCCCCGATGCATTTCTTTCCCTGGAGGAAAAAATCAAGCACACTATGTTTTCACTGTTGCTTCCTTGCTATAAAAGGGGAGCTTCACCAGCAGAAATCAGAATATTCAACCTACAAAGAGTTAGGGAAGGAGATTTTTTTCAGGGGATGATCCTCTCTCAAATCAAATACTTTTTAACCCCTCCCATTGTTTTTTTCAGAAAGTGAAAAAAAAAGAATGTATTTTTAGTAAAAAGGATATCACACGGGATTGCAGGCACCATGGGTGCCTCACTGTGAAGATACACTGTCTTTCCCATTAAATAATAAAATATGCTGTGGAGTCTTACAACTCCCTAGTCCCAGGGGATGTTAAGCCAGGCTCATCAAGCACCATCCATGTGGAAAGATACAAATATATTTTTACCTGGCACTTGCATATTTCCTCTGCAGCTGCCTCTGTAGCTTTGCTTCCTATGGACTCACGCTCACCTTAAACAGACAAAAGGAGAAAAGCTGAGAGGAGGAAAAAGGGATGGATTTTATTTGAAGAGCAGAGAAAAAGGCTTGTAGTAACTGCAGTGCTTCCAGCATAAAGGACTATATAGAATTCTTAATATGTTTCATTTGGTTTTGTTTGTTTTCACTTGGCAGGTGAATTGTTAAATAATCTCATTTTAGTGGGTCCAGGCTAGGATTGTGATCACTGTTTGTTCTGTTAATTGAAAATGATCAAATATTTTATTTCTATCACGACTTCATTTTTCTTCTATTTTGGTCCAAAAGCACCAAACCTTTATGCCCATAAAGGACTTATTGAGGATTATAGGTAAATTCCAAGTAAAGATACAAATTATAAATTTCATTTTAACACCTACTAATTGTCTGATTTTTGTGGAAGACTGTAATTAAATCCCATAGGAAAAGAATGCTAAGCAGTGGAAAAGAAAAATCAGTCATTTAAACAATTCTACTAAGAGCTTAAAATAGACAAAGAAAAACATCCTAAAAGTGTTGTGAATTTTTTTGCCAGGCAAAGGTAAGAAGAATCAAAAGCAGAGAAATATTGGGCTAGATAATAATATTCTAAGCATCTGAAAGGTAGCATCTATAAAAACTTTATGATATGCGCTAAATTTATTCCAGACAAAAATCTTCATCGACTGACTGCCTATTAGACTGTCTTTATTGTCTTTCTTTCTTTATAGAGCTGTCACAGGAAGATTCTTCATGCTCAGCCAATCATGGAAGATTCTTTAAAAACCCCAGAGAAGAAAAAGATTGGTACATCAACCTAATCCACGTAGAAGAAAACCCCTCCTCCTCTTTTACTGATGACAGCCACCAAAAAAAAGAAAAAGAGTGTTTTTTATGATTCTCTTCAAAGAAATACATGGTAAATTTCCCCCAACATAAAACACACTTCCCCAAAAGGAAAATCATTAAACTTGAACCAAAAAAGCTTCACAGAATAGAAGAGGATCCTTTCACCTGACGGAAGCAGCATGTTTTCATCAAAAAAGTAACCATGAAGAGACATCAAAGTCATATTCTTCTTGACTTAGCTATGCCAGGATTAGTAAAGCTAACTCTCCAATTTTCCCAAAAGTGAGATATGCAAATATTTACAAAAATATTCAGAAATATTTCACAAAAGTCACACTGCCAGGTTCCTGTCCAGAGTCATTCTCCATTGAGACCTGATGGAAGATGCACCTGTCTTATGCCCTCCCCTCCCCTATACGTGGTGTTCCAAGACTGGCTGGGACATCCTACACATGTGAATGAGGAGCTGGATCCAAGCAGTCTACTGGGCTCCACTGCTCTCCTGCCTTGTGCTCTGGGAAGCTCTCCCACTACCCAGGCTTTATTGATTGTTATGACTTAATCTAGAATGGTCCCCCAAAGCCTCATGTATTCAGAGACAGGGCTTATATAAGGTGGTTGAGTCATGGGGGTGCTATATTTATCAGTAGAATAATGAGATCAGTACCTGACTATGCCTTTAGCAGATGGAGTCACTGGGAATATAACCTGGAAAGGCATAGCTCTCTCCTGAGCTCTTTTTTCCCCACTCCATTCCTGGCTATCATGCTGGAACAGGTTTCCTCTGTTATATTCTTCTCTCATGCCTTCCTGCCTTGGAAGAAACCAGCTATGGAGCGCATTCTCTAAAAAAATGCAAGCAAAAATAAACATCTCCTTCTCTAAATTGTGACTATCATTTTGTCCTGGTGGCAAGAAAATAACTGAGAAATGTGTACCACCTCACCATCTGCAAATTCTTTTCTGTCTGCTGTGACAATTTCAGAATTTCCATCCTTTAACCTGAACAGTATTCTCCTCTTTCACAAACCTCTCCAGAATTTCCATCTATATGCAGAGAATGCATAGAGTACTCTATTTCATTCTTCTTTTAGAGTCCCAACCACATACACAAAAGGAGATAAATTCTTACAACCTTCACCTACATACCACATATAACATGATGATGGAAGTCAAAAGTGATACACTAAATCTCAGTACCTACAAAACTCCAACAAAAAAAGCCAGATGCAATGTTTCAAAAGACATAATTAATAATAAGTGTCCTAAGTTAACAAACTTTCCCAGAGAAAAAGAATGTGAAAGAGCAAAGGAGTTGGAATTTTGAAAGAATATTTTGGTAACAGCTGTTGCACAGCCTCAAGCCTCCCTTCCTGAGGATGGGGTGAATGCTTTCTATTAACCCCAAGCCAAGTGAAAAGGCATTCATGAATTGCTGAGAAGTCTCATGGGCTTCTGCAGCTAGAGACAGAGGCTTGTACCAAACCCAAACCTGAGGAACCTGAGATAGTCTGAGAGCAAAAAGCAAAGCCACGTTACAGTAGTACCAACCAGAAGAGAACTTTCTTCTTCCTCTTATTTCTCTCTAAAACTTCAGAGAGGCCTGAGGTAGCAGCCAGAGAGTAAAGGAGGAGTTGCCTAAGGAAAGAGAGAGTGACCAAGAGGGCAGGTTAAAGAAGGGGAGGAAGTATCTCTGCCTGACTATTGAAATGTGGGTTTGAACTAGGCATTGGCACTTACAATAGAGGCTGTGTTTGTTTTTTCTTAATGTAGTCACCGGGTCTTCATCACCTGAAAGTAAGTGAAAAGTCATATAAGACTCTGAGTTTGATCTAATGGTAAAGAAATGTTTTCTCAGTGAACAGACTCAAAGGGAAAAGTGGGGACAAAAATAAAGTCTTTCTTAGGGATGTGCTCCACAAGTGCGGTTTGTCTATGTAATTTGTACTTACCTGGCACATCGGTCTCTTTATGTAGTTGTAAGCTCTGTCAGGAGCAGGCTATACCACGAGGTACCAAGAAAGTCTTTAAGAAATACCTGCTAATTTTAAAGACCAAAGTCATAGATTAATATCTGTCTTGTCAATGTTATTGAGAACTAAAATATGGTATTTCTTGTGTTTTCTGAGAAGAAGCCAGCCGTATCTCTCTCTCTCTCTCTCTCTCTCTCTCTCTCTCTCTCTCTCTCTCACACACACACACACACACACACATACTCTCTCTCTCTCTGTCTTGGATTTTATCAAAAGGATTCAGCACAGTTCCTAGAACTCCACATACAGTCATTTGTTTCTCAAGCAGATAATCTTGGTCTTGAAGTCAAGTCCGCACTAAGCCTGTCTCCAGTGCAGGTCTACTCTGTTACAGGTTTTGTGGCTTCAGGTCTGAGGCCCTCAGCTCTTAGCGTTCAGCCTTCTCACTAGGAGGTCCACAAAACAGAGATTCAGGGGACTTCAAAGTGGAAACCAGAAATTCTATGAAGATATACTACTTGTAGCTTATTGTAAGACACCAATATACTTGAGATATCACATTTTTCAGAAGTCTGAGTAAAGAAAGGAAGGAAAGTAGGTGGCCCCAAAGTCACTGGGTATGTTATACCCATTGTGTTAACTATAAAGCTTCACTCCAACCATTGAAACTATTGAAGAAATAAATGATAGGCTAATTCAGCACTCACAATTTAAGAAGAAAAGTCAGTATGTGTTTCAAAAGTAATACAAAGGAAACATATTCATACACACAGTATATATATATATATATATATATATATATATATATATATGTGTGTGTGTGTGTGTGTGTGTGTGTGTGTGTACATACATGTACATATGTGAACATGTGTGTGTGTGTGTGTGTGTTCACATAGCTATAAACTCATATGGGCCTTCCAATACCTGACTTATCTTTGGAAAACAGCAAAACCTAGTGAAATTAGACATTGCTTCTGAAAGGTTAACATATTTTTAGTTGCAAATGTAAACTCTGTTCTCCTTTCACACTGTGTCTGTTGTCAGTAAATCCCACACACTTCAGGTTAGTGCAATCCACTGACACTGCCTCACTGGAGTGCAGAAATGAGCCCTAAGGGTTGTTGCATTAGGTGTCACTCGGAGAGAGTTTCCTGCTGTCCTTGAGGAGCAGGCAGAGGCGTTCTCCCTAGACTGCCCTCTCATGGGGCCTGCCCAGAAGCCAGTAAAGAGTTCTGGGCAGCCCTGAAAGTGGTACTCACAGAAGGGAGAACCCAGACTTGCATTTTAATCACTTCCTGTTGTACTGAGAAATCAGAGCAGAAAAAAAAAAAAAAAAAAAAAAAAGAAAAGTGAGGTTGGAAAAGTGGGGAGATTCACCAGAGGAAAAGGGCCGGGAAGTAAACTTCATTGTCATGTGACTTAACAAATCCCTTGAAGTCCAGCTGATAAAGTGACACAGAACACAGTATTGTGGAAGAGGAATGAATCTGAGATACAAAAGCAAGGGAAGGATCACATTATGAATATTAATATTTCTATAAACAAGGCCTGAAATACAACTTTCTATCATGAAGACCTCAAAGGAACTTGTGACTAGAACAGGCTCCCTTGAATCAAAGTTTTCAAAATTTGACAAATTACTTTCTTTTGGAAAAGGAACTGAACTTCCAAGTGGACATTTTCCACTAAGAGGTTAAATAGGAGTAATTAATTCATTTAGCAAAAAAAAAATTTAAAGTCTCAGTCCAAGAGAAAAACCTTTGCTCTATAAAATTTTATTTATTAAAATGAAACTAAAACCTAGCCATGGATTGAGGACAGGAAGTAGGAAATTAATACAGGCAAGTGTATTCATGCTCTAAATCACTGAGCAAATGTGCTGTGGTATATGTAGTTCCCAATCTTGGGTTGGATTTGTAAAGTACAAAATAAAAAAATAAAGACACAGTTTCACAACCAAAGCCTTGTCATAAGGGGCAACATGAATTATTAAGTTCTTCCTCTCCCACAGTAAAGTAGGCTTCTCATTATCATTATTTTACAGATGAGGAAACAAAAAGCTCACAGAGGTTGAACAAC
Source organism: Hydrochoerus hydrochaeris (assembly GCA_004027455.1). NCBI lineage: Eukaryota > Metazoa > Chordata > Mammalia > Rodentia > Hydrochaeridae > Hydrochoerus > Hydrochoerus hydrochaeris. The sequence continues at coordinate 97,077 of PVLA01002506.1, forward strand.
TCTTTCAAAGTTGGATAGATATCAAGTGGTGGGCAAAGTGCAGGGCTGATTTAGCTCAGCTCTGGAATCCATACTGTCAGTTCAGTAGCACTCTGTGAACATGCAAGGCTGTGGGTTACCCTGGGACTGGAGCAATGGCAGTGAAAATGATAGCATCCCAATTAATTTCATTAATAGGTGAAATATTAACAAGGAAAAAGACATAATTCCTCAAACATGCCATCGAGGTCATGCTCTCCTTGAGGTCACGGTGTGGGCTGGCTTTGGTAGTACAAAATCCTTTCTGTTTGCTCCCTCCCAACTCCAACTCCTGCCTTCGTTTTATGAGTGGCCACTCCACTGTGTTCACCCCTTGGCCACTCGCTCCTTCAGTGCTTCTTATCATCCATCTTTATAGTACTTCTGCTGCCCTAGTATGTTGTGTTACAGAATGTGCTTCAGATATGTCTTTGTCATTTTATCAAGAACATCTGAAAGGTAGAACCAAAATAGACAAGATTAATCTTATTTCATTGCCCTAGATCTTGGCCCAGTGTTAACACATAATAGGTGTCTATAAAATAAATTAATAAATAACTATGAGGCTATGAAAAGTTCATACTATAATGAAAAAACTAGTTAACACAAATGAAAATAACAAAGAAAAGGACAAAAATTGTACCTAGGGAAAGATCATAGTCATAGTCTTAGTTCATTTTCTATTTCTGTAGCAGAATACTTTCATCTGGTTAAATTTGTCAACAGAAATTTATTTGGTTATGAAGGTAGGAAATCCATGAGCTTGGTGCCAGCATCTGGTGAGAGCTGTCAAGTGTCATAGTATGACGGATGGTAGAGAGGCAGGAGAGACAGAGTGAGACAGAGAAAGAGAAAGAGGGAGAGGGAGAGAGAGAGAGAAAGAGAGAGAGACAGAGAAAGAGAGAGAAAGAGAGCCAAATTTGCTTTTGTAATCAATCACTTCTATCATAACAACATTAATCATTAATCTCTACCCTCATAAATTAGATACCTCCTAAAGTTCCACCTCTTGACACTGCTATAGTGGAGATGCAGTCTCCAATGTAAGAATTTTGAGGAAGACAGAACAGAGACCACTCACACTGTAGTTCATAGTTGAGTATATCAGCTTTTTTTATCTAAAAAAAAAGGGGGGAAGCAATACTACAAAATTCCAAAAATAAAATAAAATAAAATAAACACTAAGAAATCACTAATTGACAAATTACATACTGTCATCTTAGAAATGTTGTTCAAGTTACAAAATTAAAACACAAAGTGGACATTCAAACAGTGAGACTGCAAACAGTTCTGCTCAATGATCCAGTAAACACTTAGTAATATGGTTATCAATCCTACACACTTAAACACACATGCAATTATGTTCTTTAGAGCACTTTCTTTTCCTCTCCTTTTGACAATAGCAATTACACATTTTGGGTTTTATTACTCCTATATTTCTTATTACTTTTTACACTAGAGACACAATGTGATATTTATATGTATGATTCTTATTTATTTCACTTATGAGAATAGGCTCAAGTTGCCTCCATTTCAATATGAAGGCCTCAAGATCATCCTTTGTTATAGCTGAGTAATATTCCATTGTATAAAAATACCACATCTTTTGCATCCACTCTGTAGTTGATGGGCATTTTGGTTGTTTCCAAGATTTAGCTATTACAAATTGTGCTGCTGTGAACATGGGTGCACATATATCACTGTGATATGACCTTTTCAGGTTTTCTGGGAAAATACCCAGGAGGGGAATAGCTGGATTGAATGGAACTTCCAATCCTAGTCTTCTGAGAAATCTCCATACTGATTTCCAGAGTGGTTGCACCAGTCTGGACTCCCACCAACAGTGAAGCAGTGTTCCTTTTTCCACCCAGCCTTGCCAACATTTATTATCAGTTGTTTTCTTGATGGCAGCTATCCTTTCTTGGAGAAAGATGAAATCTTAATGCTGTTTTAATTTGCATTTCTTGAATAACCAGTGATGGTGAACATTTCTTCATGTATTTATTTGCCGTTTGTATATCTTCATCTGAGAACTGTGTGTTCATCTCAGATGTCCATTTTTGAAGAGGGTCTTTGATTTGGGGGGCTTGATGTTTTTCAATTCTTTATATGTTCTGGATATAAGTCCTTTGTCTGAGGGGTTGCTAGCTAAAATTCTTTCCCACTCTGTGGGTTTTCTTTTCACTCTGTTGGTGATTTCCTTTGAAGTGCAGAAAACTTTCAATAATATGAGATCCCAATTGTTGATTCTTTGAAGTGTTTCCCATGCAGTTTGTGTTTTGTTCATGAATTCTCTGCCTACCCCCATGTCTCCAAGACTTCTACTTACCTTGTCTTCCAGTAGATTTAGTGTTTCTGTTTTAATATTTAGATCTTTGATACATTTAGACTTTATTTGTGTGCATGGTGATAGGCATGGATCTAGTTCAGTCTTCAGCATGTGGAGAGCTAATTTTTCCAGCACCAATTTGTTAAAGAGGCTATCTTTCTTCCAGTAAACATGTTTAGCCCCTTTGTCAAATATCAGGTGGCTAAGTGTCTTTGTAGTTGTGCTTGCATCTTCTAATCTGTTCCATTGATCCTCCGGTCTATTTCTTTGTCAGTACCATGCTGGTATTATCACTGTGGCTTTGTAGAATTGAGATGCCTCCTGCCTTGTCTTTGTTGCCCAGAATTGCCTTGGCTATTCTAGGTTTCTTTTCCAAATTAATTTTAGGAGTGTTTCTCCAGATCTGTGAGGTATGTTAATAGTATTTTGATTGGGATTGTATTAAATCTATATAATAGTTTAGGGAGTATGACCATTTTCACAAAGTTGATTCTTCCTAGCCAAAAGCAAGGAATATCCTTCCATTTTCTAATATCCTCTTCAATCTCCTTTTTTAGTGTAGCATAATATTCAGCATATAGGTCTTTTACATACTTAGTAAGGTTGATTCCTAAGTATTTCATTTTTTTAGATGCTATTGTGAAGGGCAATATTTCCATAATTTGTCTCTCAGTGAGTTTTTTGTTTGTGTACAGGAATGCTATTGATTTTTAAGCATTCATTTTGTATCCAGCTACACTGGTGAATTTGTTTATTACCTCTAGTAGTCCCTTTAATGGAGTTTTCTGGGTCTTCTATATAGAGTATCATGTCATCTGCAGATAGTGATAATTTCACTTCCTCCTTGCCTATCTTTCTTCCTTTTATTTCTCTCTGGTCTGATTGCCCTGGCTAGTGTTTCCAGAATGATATTGAATAGGAGTAGTGATAGTGGACATCCTTGTCCTGTTTCTGATTTTGAAGTGAAAGCCTTTAGTTTTCATCCATTTTGTACAATGTTGGCTGTTGGTTTGTCATAGATGGCCTTTATAAGGTTGAGGTAGACACTGTGTATTCTGAGTTTCTGAAGGTTTTTTTTTTTTACCATGAATATGTGTTGGACTTTATCAAAAGCTTTCTCTGCATCTATTGAGATGACCATGTGGTTTTTGTTTTTGGCTCTGTTTATGTGGTGTATTACATTTATTGATTTGTGTATGTTAAACCATCCCAGTATTCCTGGAACTAATCCCACTTGGTCATGATGTATAATCTTCTTGATGATTTGCTATGTTCTATTTGCCAGTATTTTATTGAGAATCTTTGTATCGATGTTCATTAGTGAGACTGGCCTATAGTTCTCCTTTTTGGTTGGGTCTTTCTCTGGTTTTGATATCAGAGTAATACTCACCTCCAGGAATGATTTAGGGAGGATTGCTTCCTTTTCAATTTCATTGAAGAGTTTAAGGAATATTGCCATCAAATCTCTAAATTTCTTGTAGAATTCAGCCGTGAATCCATCAGGACCTAGGCTTTTCTTTGTCGGTAAGTTTTTAATTACGTTTTCAACTTCAATAGCTGATATTGGGTTATTCAAAATTGCTATCTCTTCTTGGTTGAGCTTTGGTAGTTCATATGTTTCTAGAAATATGTCCATTTCCTCTGTGTTTTCTACTCTATGTGAGTAGAGATTTTCAAAGTAGATACTCATGATCTTTTGAATTTCCATAGGCTCTGTAATAATTTCCCTCTTTTCAGTTCTTATTGCATGAATTTGGGTTTTTTTTCTTTCTTTTTCTTTATGAGGTTAGCTAGAAGTTTGTTGATTTTGTTTATTCTCTCAAAAAACCAGATTTTGATTCATTAATTTTTTGTATTTTTTTTTAGTTTTAATTGCATTGATTTATGCTCTAATCTTTACAATTTCCACTTTTCCATGAGCTTTGGTTTTAACTTGCTCTTCTTTTTCTAGAAGCATTAAGCTGTTTATTTGTGCTCATTCTGTTTTCTTGATATGACTATTATTGCTATACATTTCCCTCTTAAGACTGCTTTCTTTGCATCCTTTCATTGCACAGGTTACAGTACATTTTCTCCATTTTCATTGAATTGTAAGTATTGCATTATTTCTTCTTTAATTTCATATGTGGCCCACTGGTTGTTCAAAAGGTTTTTATTTAATTTCCATGTATTTATGCAGGTTTTGCAATTTTTTGCCATTAATTCCCAATTTCAGTGCAGTGTGGTCAGATAGTATGGATGGGATAATTTCAATAGCTTTGCAGTTACTTAAGAATGTTTTATGGTATAAGATATGATCTACTTTGGAGAATGTACCATGCACAGCTGACAAGAATGTGTATTCTGATGTGGTTGGGAGGAACACTCTGTAAACATCTACTAAGTCCAATTGCTTGCAGGTATAATTCAGTTCTATTATTTCTTTGCTGACTTTTTGTCTAGTTGATCTATCTCTTTGTGACAATGGGCTTTTAAGGTCCTCTGTTATAACTGTGTTCTTGTATATTTGGTTTTTCATGTCCATTAGTATCTGTCTTATATAGTTGGGTGCTCCTGTATATATATTTATAATTGTGAGTTCTTCCCTTGAATTTTTCCACTAACAAGTATGTAGTGACTTTCTTTACCTCAAATCATTTTACTTTTGAAGTTCACATTGTCTGAAAATAGAACAGTTACTCCTGCTTTTTTCTGGATTTCTGTTGCATGGAATACTGCTTTCCATCCTTTGACTTTTAATCTATGAGTTTCCTTTGGGGTCAGATGTGTTTCTTGTATACAGCATATTGTGGGGTCCTGTTTCTCAATCCATTCTGTCAACCTATTTCTTTTGATAGGTGAATTGAGGTCATTTACATTTATGGATATCACTGATATGTACTGGCTCAACTTTACCAGTTGTTTGCTTTCTGCTTTTCCCCCTTGTTTAATTGCTTGTCTACCTGGTGGTTTCTTCCTGTTGTTCTGGGGATTTTGGTCATTTGTATCTCTATCTAGTATGTCTTTCAATACTCTTTCTAGGGTTGGCTTGGTGGACATGAATTTCTTCAGTTGTTCTTTGTCATTGAAGTATCTTGTTTCTCCATTAAATTTGAATGAAAGTTTTGCTGGGTACATCATTCTGGATTGAAAGTTATTTTCTTTCAGGGCTTGAAATACCTCACTCCAAGCTCATCTTGACTTGAGAGTTTGTGCTGAAAAATCTGCTGTGATTCTAATGGGCTTTCCTTGATAGGTGAGTTGTTTCTTTTCTCTAACAGCTTTTAGTATTCTGTTTTTATGCTGTATTCTGAAATCTTAATTATAATATGTCTGCATGTAGATTTATGTTGGTTGTGACTGTTTGGCATGCTGTATGCCTCACTTATCTGCATATCAGATTTTTTCCCCATGTTTGGGAAATTTTCTTCTATGAATATTTTGGTTATGTCATTTGCATTGACTCCTGCATCTTCACTAATGCCTATTAATCTTATATTTTTTCTCTTGGCATCATCTTGAAGCTTCTGTATTGTCATATCATGCTGCTTTGTTATTTTTAAAAGTTTTATCCTTTCATGATCACTAATTGCGATCCTGTCCTCAAGGTTCGAAATCCTATCCTCAGCTTCATTTAAGCAGTTTTGCATGCTTTGAATACAATTTTTTGTTTCTTGGATGTCTCTTTGAGTTTGTTTCATGAATTCTGAATGTTTTCTATATTGTTCATTCAAGGTTTCAATCAGTTTCCCATGTTCCTGTACTTTTTTCTCTATTTGTTCTTTAGCTGCACTCAGCAACCCTTTTACTAATGTTGTTATTTCTATCTTTACATGGGGATGTACTTCTAATTTGATTTCCTCTATAGCCTTATGGAGTTTTTTTTTTAATTTCACTCCCTATCTTTTCAGAGATTTCTGATGTGTTACTTTTGAAGTCCTCTATTTCAGTGTCTCCTGTACTTGCTCCTGGTGGACTAGATGTTTGAGATTGCATTTTGCTTTTTCCTTTTGCCATTTTCCCCTTTTGAGTTAATATTTGGTCCTTCAATCCCACTAGTGACAACTATTGATAGTATTTATCTTGGGGTCTTATTGTAAGGTTGATGTTTGTCTGGTTGCTGGGTCCCACAGTGAATAGGCAGGCCAGTCACCTGACTTCCCACTGCAGGGCCTGTTGGGTGAGTTCTATATTCTTCCTGGGCTGTCAGGCCTTGTAGTATTAATGTAGGTCAACTTTTAGTTCCTGCTATTACTTTATCTTCAGGTTAGTCCAGGTCACAAACTCTCCCTGTCTATAGTATTTGTGTTGGCTGAGGCCCTACTGTGTCCCTATTGTGTGCCTGTGTCTTGAAAGCCCTTTTGATTTTCTCCAAGTTTGGCGAGTCCTTGTTGACACCCTCCTCACTCTGCTTGATGTTTTCTGTGCAGGAAGAGTCACCCATACTCTTGTCAGACTCACCAAGGTCTTGCAGTTAATTGGAGGGAGCTTTACTACTGGCCTATTTACCCACTGTACTTCTCTATTTTAGGGACATACTCACCACACTGACTGGAGCCTGCTGAGATCTTCCATTTGGGTGAGGCAGTCACTGAATCTCCCCTCACAGCACAGTTAATCCGCTGTAGTCCAAGGTTCTGGGAGAAAGGGTGGGAGCTCTGGCTGGAGTTTCCGGTGCCATGAGGTGATCTTGAGTATATCAGCTTTGAACCAGGAATGGGCATGGTCTTCAGTGTTTAATGAGTTTGGGTTTACCCTGGCCACAGCATATTTGGGAGACAGAGAATCAGTAAAGAACTCACTGAAAAGAAACAGACCAAGTACTATTCCTGCTAAAATTCAATTAGCTTTATCTTTTTCTTGAGATTTATACACAAAAAGTGTGAGCTTCAGTGTCAAATTCTGGATATATATTATATAGGAATTAATTATATATACATATATATTAGTAGACATCAACATTTATAGATTTACCTTCATAGCTGCCTCGATGTCCTGATACAATAGCATTTACTTTTCAATGATTATTTTGACTTTAGGGAAGAGTAAGAAGTCACAAGTTGCCAGAACTGGGGAACAATGTGACTAAGAACACATTAATGTTTCTCAGAGCCTGCCTTTCTGTGGCACTGCTCTTGGCAGCCACAGATATTCACAAAAGAAGATTTCTAGAACTGCTTACAAAAGTGGACAAAACTATAGGGCAAGTATGTTGAAAGCAAAGGGGATTATTTTGAAGTTGATACATAGCCATTTCTTTTTTTACTGCAGTGATTGTTAAAGTAAATACTTATCTTATTTTTAATCACCTCATACATGTGTGCAGATAGATACCTAGGAAGATGATAGAGATAGATAGATAGATAGATAGATAGATAGATAGATAGATAGATAGATAGATAGATAGATAGAGATAGACACTGGATAACATAGGACAAGTTAAGCATAGTTATTTGTTATATGTATTACTATTTGATCATCATGAATATGAAAAATACTCTTTTATTATGTATGTATTCTATAGAGGGCATAACTGACTGGTCATGATAACAGTCACAAATAGTAGAGGCTCAACTAAATTTCTGGCAACCTCTCTCCAGGAAACAAGCTCATCTTAGCTTATTTCTATTTTGTTACCTGGACATCTTATAGGCCTCTCAAACTTATCCTCCCAAAAGAAGTCTAAATTTGCCCCAAACCCCAAATTCATTCTTTCTTAGTCTGCATCATCCCAGAATATGTCAGCACAATCTCCTGGTTGCTGAAATAAACAAAAAAAACCTCATAATTAACTCTTTTATTAGTGTTATACCTCTAATGCCTAACCACTAGCAAGCTTTGTCAGTCCTGCCTTCAAAATACATCCTGAATGCCTGTTCCATTGGTCCATTCTCATCTGACAATACCAACTGACTCTAGATTATTACCCCTGTTACTTGCTGTGTTAGTCAGATTTATTTTTCTCTAACACAATACCCAATGCTCAGATCTTAAAGGCACAGACACTGAAGTTGACCTATAGTTTCAGGATATTCAGCCCATGGTCACTGGTTCAAAGGCAGAAACATCATGGTCAAGGGGACAACAGCACAAAGCTATTCACCTCCTGGTGACTGGGAAACAGAGCTAGGAAAGCATGCCAGGGAGGGAAGGATAAAAGACCAAATGCAGACTTAAAGGTCACGCCTCTATAACCTACCCACACATACCCAGTGTGTAGTGTACTTTATTAATCCAATGCAAGACTTTCAAACCAATCAGGTTGACACTCTACTTCAGCCATATTTTCTCTGTGTAATTTATTCTTCACATAACAGGTAAAACATTATCTTAAATATTGTAATAAGTCTCATTGCCACTGGTTGAAAATTAACCCATGGCAGCTCTTGCTTCTTTTGACCCTTCCCAGCGGTATTCGTTTATCTCATTCCTTAGAATGCTCTTCAAATAGGTGATTTCTCAGTGACTGTCACCTTTGAGAGAATTTCCATGATCACTCTGTCTAATGGAGCCACCATACCAAGTATTTGCTGTCATACCACAGTCTTACTTATAACTTCTGTCTCTTACTGAAAATGTCTCCTTTGTTCTCTTCACTTTTATATAGCTGTGTATTCCATCCAGAATTAAATTCACTAAGTGACTTTTCTCCCCTCTTCCTCTACCTTCTCTTTTTATCTACTTATGCCCAGCAACTAGAACAGGATGTGGCATAGAATAGGTTCTAAATAAACATTTGTTGTATGAGTGTAAGAAATATTGACCCTGCCCTATATTGTCTGTGAAACATATGGCAAAAGACTTAATCTGTCCAATTTGTCCCTTAAAGGAGCATAGAATTGATACAGTATGACATATGTCAAGAGTATATGCTAAAGTGCCCATGTGTCAAGAGTTCAGTTGTTTACCCCTTCTTAAATGCACAGAATGCATACTCTTGTGTTCCAAAATTTTATTTATTGTTTATTCTTCAGCTTGCTTCTGTTATCAATAACCATCCCTTCTGCTTAATCAACAGTTCCCCTACATGATTCTCCATTATGCTTCTTTTTATATTGTCTGAAACAGCACTGGGAAAAGAGGTGCTCCTGGGGATGGGTCATGTGATCACAAAAGCAGATTTTGCTAGTCAAAAGTGTCCAATAAAAATGGAAAGTTGCTTCCTAAATGTCTCTGAAAGTCTGTGGTTTAGTTCACAATATCTTAGCAGATTAAGTTAGTGCAAATAGCAGATGTATTTTGTAGCAACAAGACAAATGTTCAGCAGAATTAAAGTTATTCATGTGTAGTCACACTGGGATATTTTGCATGATATTTTGCTAATTGCTCCAAAATTCAAATTGTAGTGAATAAACAAATGGAAAAAAATAAACCAACAAAAATTAGCCCCAGGCCTTTCTGGTTTCTCTTTTAAGCTCCCAATGTCTTTCTTCAGCCACTCAACTTTTTCCTCTGAAAGCTTGGTGGCATTTTCAGGTCCACCTGTCTGGACCTGCTAACCTTGTGGAAACATTTAGTTTCCCCCTAGTAATGAGGTGTCTTCCAAAAGCACTTAATGATTTCTCTCCTCAAACCTCCATGTCCTCCTCAGTCTTAAACCTCTCTGCTTACCTTTCCTAACTATAGGAACATATTGGTAGATTGTACTGCTTCAAAGTAGTTTAAATTCATCAAGTTTTCTTAAAATATTTGAAATTACATTGTCAAAACAGACTAGTTGTATGGCTTTCTGAGGGCCTTAGAATGTCTCAAAATAGGTGGCCTAAAACAACAGAAATGCATTGTTTTACAGTTCTGGAGGTCAGGAGTCAAAAGCGAAGTTGGCTACAGAGCTGATTCCTTCTGAAGGTTCTGAGAAATAGTCTGACCTATTCTTGTGATAGCTGGCAGTCCTTACCATTCTTTGGTTTGCAGATGCATTATTCTTGGGCTCATCAGCATCCATCTTAGTATGACACTCTCCTTATCTTCACGTTGTCACATGGCTGTATCACAGTCATACTGCATTAGAAGCTCACCTTACTTTATTCTTATATGATCCCTTTTTTACCTAAAAACATCTTCAATGAGCCAAATTCCAAAAGAAGCCACTGGATTTAGTGTTTCAACATATTTTTTTGCTGAAACAATTCCACTCATAACACTAAGGGTCTATAAAAGTTATTAAACCATAATACTGAGCTTTTGTTAGATCATTGAATGAAGGGTTTGTACTGTCAATGTCTGAGTGTCTAACCACATCTTATGCTTAGATTTTGTAACTCTAACAACTATTGTTAAGTTGACAAGATGTAATGTATGAACTAGCGATTTTATGACGTTAATTTTTTTGAACTCTGTATTCTACTTTTCTTGTTTTTCTATTTTGTCTTTTAATTTTCTTTTCTTTATTTCTTAAAATAAAATTTAAAAAGAACATTAAAACAATTTTTTAAAGTTATTAATATATATGCTAGTACTTAAAGTTACACACCTGAATATGTCTTCATCTTTCTATAAAATATCCATTCATATATATGTGTTAGGTGTTATATATGTTTAACACATTAATCTAATATTTTACACACAAGACAAAGCAAGCTCAAAAGTAAAAATTTTTTAAATTAGAAGTGACAAAACTTAGTTGCTTCACACTCATCCTGTCCTCCTTATTCTGAAAAGCTCTGCTTGAATAAAAAGAAACATTAAAGAAAGAGAAAATTGACAGCCAGTAGGTGTCTCAGTGAGTCCTTTTCACATCCAGAGGACCTTTCTAGACCTTCCCCCAACCCAGAGGACCTCAGTGGGCCCGTGAGAACATGAATGAGTCCTCCCTTCATCTGGAGGACCTGGGTGAGCCAACCAGAGTGCAAGTGAGCACTTCCTCTATAGGAGGACCCCAGGTGGGCTTGAGAGAGCACCACTGAGGCCTCCCCTGACCAGGTAGAAACTAAGAAGGTGAGCCTGCAAGACCCCAGTAACACACTACAGGCCAGCCTGCAATACACAGCATAAATAGGTGAGCCTGGCAACCTGGAAAAGTCTGAAACTTCAGTAACAATATGAACTAAAGGTTGATTCACATCAATATGCTTAGGCTAGTCAGCCTAGGAAGAAGCCAGGTTTCACTCAACTAGCCCAACAGAAGGAATTCAGGTAAATGGCTCCTCCTCTGTACTGTGGGACCTGGCAACTGGGTGAACATCAACCCTGACTGACACTCAACATGAACAGACAAAATTAGTGGTTTGAAAAGATTGAAAAGAAGTAAAAAAGACAAGACAAGAAAGAAAAATGAAATCTCAGACCCCCCAGCCCATCTAGAAAGAGTAGAGGAGACACTGATGCAGAGGACATTGGAAGACACACACCTAAAATTTCTGAAAGGATAGCAAGGGAAGCAAAGAAACAAATCCTTGAGGCTATAGAAGAAATCAGATCAGAAATAATCTCTCAGGTAAAAAAAAAAGAATACTAAACTTAATTAAGAAATTGTTTATCACTGGTAGAGAAGATATAGATAAAAAAATATAAGAGCATAGGAAAATGATGGAAACCTTGAATAAACAATATAGGAAAGACATAGAATGTATGAAACAAATTCAAAGAGATATCCAGGAAGCTAAAAATTCCACTGAAAGTTAGAAAAACCATTTGAATAAAACAGAAGATAGACTTACAGACCTTCAAGACATGATCTCAGCTAGCAATCATGAAGGGAAAGATCTCTTACAAGTAACAAGTAATCAAGAAAGTGACAAGTCAACAGTTCCAACATGATGCAAAAAAAAAAAAGATGGAGTCAACACAAATGACATAAAATAAAACTGTTTGCAGAAATAATAGCAGAAAATTTCTGAAGCATGGGAACAGAATCTGATATACAAATAATTGAGGCATATATAACTCCAAACAGCCATAACCAAAATAAGTCTACACCCAGATATATAATAATCAAGATCACAGAAAGTCACCACAAAAATAGAATATTAAAAGCTATTAATAAAAAGAAGCAGATCAACTATAAAGGAAAGACCATTCAAATCACAGCTGACTTCTCAACACAAGCCCTCAAGTCAAGAAGAGTTTGGAGTGAAGTATTTCAAGTCCTGAAAGAAAACAACTTCCAACCCATTGATGTATCCTGAAAAACTATCTTTCCAAATTAATTCAGAAATAAGATATTTCCATGACAAAGAACAATTGAAAAAATTCATCACCACCAAACTAATCCTTCAAAGAGTACTGAAAGATATTCTAGACATAAGACAACAAGGACCACAGTTCCAAGAACAGCAGAAAGAAACCAGTAGGCAGGGCAAGAAATTAAACACAGAGAGAAAATAGATAACCAACAGCAAGAAAATAACATGATAAAGATAAATCAATACATAACAGTTATAATCATCATTGTAAATGACCTCAATTCACCAATCAAAAGAAACCATGTTGGTGGAATGGAACAAGAAACAGGATCCAACAATATACTGTACACAAGAAAAACAGTTAATTAAAAAAGAAACTCATAGACTGAAAGGCAAAGGATGGAAAAAAAATATTCCAAGCAATAGGAGCTCAGAAAAAGGCAGGAATGATTTCTGTTTGTAAACAATGTGAATTTCAAACAAAATATGATCAAAAGGGATAAATAGGGTCATCACATACTTATTAGGAAAAATTCAAGAGGAAGATACAATAATAATAAATATATATGCATCAAATAGGGAGCACCCATATACATGACAGATATCAATAGACATGAAAAATCAAATACATAATATCACAATTGTAACAGGGGAACTTAATACCCCTTTCTCACAAAGAGAGATGAACTAGACAAAAAGTAAGAAATAACAGAACTGAGTCATACATGTGAAAAAATGGACTTAATAAACTTTTACATTGTTCCATCCAACAACATCAGAATACACATTGTTTTTAGCTGCAAATAGGACATTTTCTAAAATAGACCATGTACTAGGCCATAAAATATGCTTATGTAGGTGCAAAGGAATTTAAATTATCCCATGCCTATTATCTCACCATAGTGCACTGAAACTGGCAATTAATGGCAAAAGAAACTGCAAAAACTAAATGCATGGAAATTATATAACACCCCCCTGAACAACCAATGGGTCACACATGAAGTTAAAGAAGAAATTAATATCTACAGTCAAATGAAATTCACATATAATATATTGGGAGCTGTAGGACACAAAGAAAGCAGACCTAAGAGGGCAATATATAGCATTGCATTCTCACATCCAGAAAAGGGAACTATCACAAACAAACAACCTACCACTGCACATCAAGTTTCTAGAAAAAGAAGTCAGGACCAAAGCTCATAGAAGGGAAGAAATGACATAGATTGGAGCACAAATTAGCACAGTTGAGACTAAGAAAATAATACAAAGAATTAATGGATTGAAGAATTGATTATTTGAAAGAATAAACAAAACTGATAAACCCCTAGCCAACCTCATCAAGAAAAGGAAGGAAAAAACTTAAACTGATGTAATGAGGAATAAAAAGGGTGAAATCACTACAGATCCTGTGGTAATTCAGAAGATCATCAATACCTACCTTGAAAACTGTTACTCATATAAGCTAGAAAACAGAGAAGAAATGGATGGATTCCTAGATATGTATTAATTATCAAGCCAAATTAAAAAGATTAAAAACAAATTTAAATAGAGCTATATCAGTTACTAAAATTGAAAATGTAATTTAAAACATCAACAAATAAAAGCCAAGGTCCTGCTGGATTCATAGCTGAATTCTACAAGAAATTTAGGGAAACTTTAATGCCGATACTCTTCAAACTCTTTAATGAAATTGAAAGTGAAGCAATTTTCCCTAACTCATCCCTGGAGGCAAGTATTACTTTGATACCAAAACCAGAGAAAGTCTCAAACAAAAAGGCAAACTACATGTCAAACTCCCTAATGAGCATAGATGCAAAAATTATCAATAAATTACTAGCAAATGGAGGCAGCAAATCATAAAAAAGATTATACACCATAGCCAAGTGAGATTATTCTCAGAAATGCAGGGATGGTTCAACATACACAAATCAGTAAACATAATACACTACATCAACAGAGCCAAAGACAAAAATAACATGATCATCTCAATAGATGCAGAAAAAGCTTTTGATAAAGTCCAACACTCATTCATGATTTAAAAAAAAACCACAGAAAATCATAATAGATGTTGATCACTACCTCAGTTTGATAAAAGCAACCTGTGACAAACCAGCACCAACATTACTTTAAATGAACAAAACCGAAAGTTTTCTATCTAAAATCAGGAACAAGACAAGGATGTCCACTATCACCATTCCTGTTCAATATAGTTCTGCAAACATTAAACAGAGAAATTAGACAAGAGAGAGAAATAAAGTGAAAGAAATAAGGAGGGGAAGGAAGAAGTTAAACCATCATTATTCACAGACGACATGAAACTCTGCATAAAAGACTTCGAACACTCCACCACAAGATTTCTACAATTAATAACCAAATTCAGTAGCATAGCTGAATACAAAGTGAACACTCAAAAACCTACAGCATTCCTGTGCACAAATAACAGTCTCACTGAGAAAGAAATTAAGGAAAATACTTCCTTTACAATAGCATCCAAAAATATGAAACACTTAGGAATCAATCTAAAAAAGGAAGTAAAAGGTCTATACATCGAAAATTACAGAATTCTGGAAGAAGAGATCACATAGGCTATCAGGAAATAGAATGAGATAGCCCTTGCTCATGGACAGAAAGAACCAACGGAAATGCCCACTCTCCTAAAACTCTCATGCAGATTTAATGCATTCTCAATAAAATACAATCAAGATACTTCACAGATCTAGAGAAGAGATTCTTAATATTCATTGGAAAACAGAAGAATCCTACAGATGCAAAGGTAATTCTGGGCAACAAAGGCAAAGCAGGAAACATCACAATTCCCTTACTCGAAATTATCCTACAAAGCTACTGTGATAAAATCAACATGGTACTAATCAAAAACCAGACCTGAGGATCAGTGAAACAGATTAGAAGATGAAAGCAACACCCCAAACACACTCAGCCAATTTATCTTTGACAAAGGGTCCAAATATGTTCACTGGAAGAAAGACAGCCTGTGCAATAAATGGTGCTAGAAAAAACTGGTTTTCTCCATGCTGAAGGCTAACACTAGACACATACATATCACTGTACACTAAGTAAAATCAAAATGGATCAAAGATCTAAATATTAAAGCAGAAACACTAAATATACTGGAAGACGAGGTAGATAGAAATCTTGAAGACACAGAGGTAGGCAATTCATGAACAAAATGCAAACTGCATAGGAAATGCTTCAAGAATCAACAACTGGGGTTTCATCTTATTGAAAAGCTTATGCACTACAAAAGAAATTACAGAGTGAAAATAAAACCCACAAAGTGGGAAAAAAATTTTAGCCAGCTGTCCCTCAGACAAAGGACTCACATCCAGAATACATAAAAGAATTGAAAAAATCAGGCCACCCAAAATCAAAGAACCAATCCAAAAATGGGCAACTGAGCCAAGCATGGTGGCACATGCCTGTATTCCTAGCACTCTAGAGGCTGAGATATGAGGACCATTGCAAGTTCAAGACCATCCTGGGCTACAAAATGAGCTCAAGTCCAGCCTGAACTGCATTAGCAAGACCGTGTCTCAAAAAGACAAAAAAAAAAAAAAAGCATCTGAGATGAATATGCACCTCTCAGATGAAGAAATGCAAATGACAAATAAATATATGAAAAAATGTTCAACATCACTGGTCATTTGAGAAAGGCAAATTAAAACAACATTGAAAGATTGGTTGTCATTAAGAAATCAACCAATAACGAACAGTGGCAGGGCTATGGGGGGAAAGGAACCCTTTTTCACTGTTGGTGGGAGTGTAGATGGGTACAACCATGGAAGTCAGGGTAGAGAGCCCTCAAAACTCTAGGATTGGAGGTCCCATTCCATTCAGCTATTCCTTTTCTGGGTATTTTCTCAGAATAACTAAGAACATCCTACCGCAGCAATATAGGGACATTCATGTTTATAGCAGCACAATTTGTAAGAGCTAAATCTTGGAAACAACTCAAATGCCCATCAACCGTGGAATGGATAAAAAAGATGTGATATTTTTATGTACTTGAGTACTACTCAGCTGTAAAGAAGTTTTGTAAAGATGCCTTTATAGCTAAATGGATGCAACTTGAGAACATATAAGTGAAATAAATCAGACTCACATGTGTAAATATCGTAGTTTCCTTAGTGTAATAAACTGAAAAAGTAAATAACATTCAAATGTACAACAGAAACTGTGAAAGTGAAAATAAATGAAACTTCTCAAAGGAAAGAATAAATTGGATAGGGGAATGGAAAAAGAATACAAGGAAAAAGATATATATTTATATAGATAGATAGATAGATATGATAACTATATCACTAATTGCTGTTAGTTCATCAAAAAGAATCATTTGTTTTCATTGTTTGATCTTTTTTTAAATACCGATATCTTGTAATCTGAACCACTTTGAAAATAGTAATATGCAATATGTTAAAAATTGTTAAACTCCTCTTATTTGTTTTGAAATTCTATATCATTGCTTTTATTCTTTTTCGTTTTAAAATAAAAAAATAAAAACATAATAAAAATAAAGATGACTGACCTTGAAAGGCCTTATCAGGTAAAATAGTTGAACAGTGGGTGGTTATGCACATTCTAAAATTAAGCTCATCATTATTCAAATACCCATCATTTAGTTGGAAATAAAAGTATTAGTCTAAAAGTATCAGAGTCAATACGCAGTATTCATTCTGTGAGAATTTCCTTCTCTGTTTCCTTTGTTTTCCTCCAGAAAATGACTCTTCACCAGTATGGCTTCATGCTCATAAACGAGAGGGATTCAGACATGGCAGTAAAAGCTCCTGGAGCACTTAACTGGGCATAATCCAAAGGACGTGAGACAACGACATTTGCATTCAGGGTCTCAACTTCTTCACCAAAGGAATTAACAGTTCCTGCCTGTGGTGGCGCTTCCCCAGGGATTCTGTGACACTAAACACAGCTCTAGACCACCACCTGCCTCAGAGAACAGCGTGTGCGGCATGAAGAGTTTGACTCTAGTGAAGGAAGGTAATAGATTGAATCAGTAACTCACTAATCAGGACCCCAGTTCAACCAACACAATCTGTCTGATCCTTCCCAGTACTGTCTCTAGAATGGTGGTAAAAATGCTCATTCTGACTATCTCAGAGAGCTTCCGTAGAAGCAGAAGGGGGACAAATGAAAAGAAATACTTCATAAGCAGTAAAAGGTACACTTGAAAGTACAAGTACATAGTTTTATTATTAGTGGGGTGATAGTGTAAATACAGCTTTCTAACTGATTTATTTACTACAAGGAATTAGAAATCAGTCTTCAGTTTTGGGAAAACAAAACTAAGTTAGCCCTCACCTACTTATTATAATTCCAGCTCTGATTCATGAACATTGACAGAAAAAGCTCAGTGTCTGGGAGCATTTTCAGCTCAGAGAGATAAACCCGTATTTAAACTAAAACATCCATGCAGAACCCACAGTCCTAAGGTTTCAAGCTACCAGTATTTAGTAAAATCGTGCAAAAAAAATCAGGGAAAGCATGTCTTGGAATTATTGCCCAACCTCTGTGAGCTCTATTGTCTCAGATCTTCATTCCCTTCACTGCTCATCCATCTCACTTGCTCTTTTTTCCTCTGAAGTTTGTATTTTGTTTTGAGATTTGTGAACAAAGAAGTAATGAAAGAGACCTTGCCCTCCTTTGCCATGTGCCTCAACAAAGACCTCCTCTGTCCAGGTGAGGGAGACCCCATCAACTTATCACACATCATCCGAATGTGACCTAACCATCTGTTTCCTCTAAATGGCAAACAACCAGGGCACTGCTTCCTCCACAGAAAAGTCAAGACTCTGCTCTGCCCTGCAGGTCTAAGAATATTGATTCTCTTTGAGGATCCTTCTTACTCTGTGCCCCTTGGCTTTTCCAATCTGGCATCCACCATTGTCTTCACTTTAAGAGGCTTATTCGTTCTTCTAAGTCACCTCCCACCCATCTCTGACCTTTCTCCAAAACTTCACTTCCTGTAGAATCATTTCACCTGGTCTCCCTTCTCTCAATGCCATTTCAAGTCTTTCTCCCAGTTTGAAACATTTCTGGAAATCCCATATTCCCATTTCCCTTTCTTTTTTTAAATTTTACTGTAAAGAGAGTAAAATTAAACAGAACAAAACAAATCATAAGAAAACAATGTAAGAGAAACAGATTACAAAGCCAGACAATCAGAGATCTTCTCTGTCTATCATATTGTCTCTTGTTTTCTTCCAAATAGTTTTCCATGTCTTCACATACAATGAATTCATACAAAACAAAATAGTATAGAACTGATCAGAGCAGGATGATGAAGGTATTTTATGTCTTTAAGACCAGATGATAGGGAAGTCAACAAATGCCAAAATGCTTCTCATTCTCTTCAAAACAGCTGTCCATACCTTCATGCATGTTGAAATTAAACAAAACAAAACAGGGCTGGGGATTTAGCTCAGTGGCATAAGCACCTGCCTGGCAAGTGCAAGGTTATGAGTTTGATCCCCAGTAGCGAAAAAAAAAAAAAAAAGGACTAAAATCACTCTGAACAAAGCATAATATAATAGTATTACTGAATTTCGCATCATGGTGCTATGGAATCAGCACTGGGTAGCCACCTTAGTGTCTCGTTTTCTTCAAAGTAGCTATTCATTTCATTGTGCATTATGTAACCGAGTCTCATAAACTGTTTAGAAGTTCTACACATGCATGAGTCTCTACATCTATACCTATCCTTTCTGTAATAGAAGGAAAAACAAAACAAACCAAGACAAAACAAAACAAATTCCTCAAAAAACACGAAATGAAAAAGACGTATAAACAACAATAGCAAAGAGCCCAGAACACTGACAATATAGGCCTTCAAAACAAGGTGGTATGAGCATAACTAGGGTTGTTACTTTACATAATGATCTTCAAGAGTTCCTCAAGTCACCATACAGCAATATGCACAATTGTTCCAATCCTATGAGTGTTAAGTATTTTGTTCCAAGAACTCATAGAATTTGTAGCATAATCATCTTAGCTATCCTAAGTGTGTTTATATAATTTTAGATTTTTTTCTTTTCCCTTCCTTTTTCTTCTTCCTCATTTTCCCTGAGACATTATTTTTCCGCTTTAAGCAGATTCCTGTCCTTTCATTGTGTTCATTGAGTTTTTTGTATCTTATGTACTCTTACCATTTCTTACACTAGGGAGACTATACAGTATATACACATGTGAGTTTGATTTATTTCACTTATGAATATGGTCTCAAATTGCATTCATTTAGTTTTAATATCTCAATGTGATCATTCTTTATAGCACAGTAGTACTCCATTGTATAAAAATACCACATTTTTTTTAATCCATTCCTTAGTTGATGGGCATTTAGGTTGTTTCAAAGTTCTGGCTATTACAAATTGTGCTGCTATAAACATGGGTGCACACATATCACTGTGGTATGATGTTTTCAGTTCTCCTGGGAATATGCCCAGAAGTGGAATAGCTGGATCAAATGGGTTCTCCAATCCCAGCTTTTTGAGTAATCTCCAGACTGACCTCCACGGTGGTTGTACCAGTCTACACTCCCACCAATAGTGCAGAAGGGTTCCTTTCCCCCCCCCGCAGCCTCTCCAGCATTTGTTGTTGGTAGTTTTCTTTATCCTGGCCATTCTTTCTGGAGTGAGATGGAACCTCAGTGTTGTGATAATTTGCATTTCTCTAATGACCAATGGTGCTGAACATTTTTTAATGCATTTATTTGCCATTTATATTTCTTCATCTGAGAACTGTATATTTATATCAGATGCCCATTTTTGTAATGCGTCTTTGAATTTTAGGGATCTGATTGTTTTTAATTCTTTATATATTCTGGACAGAAGTCCTTTGTCTGAGGGACCATTCACTAAGATTTTTTCCCAATTTGTGGGTTTTCTTTTCACTATGCTGAAGATTTCTTTCAACATGCGAAAATTGTTTAATAAGACATGATCCCAGTTATTGATTCCGTGAAGTATTTCACATGCAGTTTGATTCTTGTTCATGAATTCTTTACCCACCCCTATGTCTTCAAGATTTCTACCTACTTTGTCTTCCAACAAATATAGTGTTTCTGTTTTAATATTTAGATTTTTGATCCATTTAGACTTTAGTTTAGTATGCAGAGATAGGCATGGGTCTAGTTTTAGTTTTCTGCAAATGGAGAGCCAATTTTTTCCAGCACCATTTATTGAAGAGACAATCTTTCTTCCTGTGGACATGTTTGGTAAGATAAGATGGCTGAGTGTGTTTATACTTGTGGTTGTATCTTCTAATCTATTCCGTTGATCTTCAGGTCTGTTTTTATTCCAGTACTATGCTGATTTTATTTCAGTAGCTTTGTAGTATAACTTCAGGTCAGGGATTGTGATGCCTCCTGCCTTGCCTTTGTTGCTTAGAACTGCCTTTGTTATTCTATGTCTCTTCTGATTCCAGATGAATTTTAAGAGTGATTTCTCTAGATCTGTGAGGTATGCTAGTGGTATTTTGATTGGAAGTGCATTAAATCTGCCTAACAATTTTGGAAGAATGGCTATTTTCACAATGCTTGTTCTTCCTATCCATGAACAAAGGATGTTTTTCCATTTTCTGAGGTTCTTTTTAATTTCTTTTTTCAGATTTCTTTTGTCAGATTAATTCCTAAGTATTTCATTTTGTTGGATGCTATTGTAAAGGGTGTGGCTTCTCTTATTTCTCTCTCAGTGGTTTTATTGTTAGTATATAGCAATGCTATTGAATTCTGAGTGTTAACTTTGTATCCAGCTACATTACTGAATTTATTTATTATACCTAGGAGTCTTTCAATAGAGTTTTAAGGCTCTTCTATGTAGAATATCATGTCATCTGCAAATAATGATAATTTAACTTCTTCTTTTCCTATACTTACTCTTTTTATTTCTCTCTCTTGTCTAATTGCTCTGGCTAGTATTTCCAGCACTATATTGAGTAGGAGTGGTGATAATAGATATCCTTTTCTTGTTCCTGATTTTAGGGTAAATGCTTTCAGGTTTTGGCCATTTAATATGATGCTGGCTGTTGGGTTGTCATAGATGGCTTTTATCATATTGAGATAAAGACAATCTATTTCAATTTTCTGTAAGGTTTTTATCATGAATAAGTGTTGGACCTTATCAAAAGCTTTTTCTGATCTATAGAAATGATCACGTGGTTCTTATTTTTGGCTCTATTGATATAGTGGACTACAGTTATTGATTTGCATATGTTGAACCATCCCTGCTTTCCTGGGATGAATCCCACTTGGTCATGGTGTATAATCTTCTTGATGATTTGCTGCATTCTGTTTACCAAAATTTTATTGAAAATTTTTGCATCTATGTTCATTAGGGATTTTGGCCTGTAGTTCTTTTTGGTTGGGTCTTTCTCAGGTTTTGGTATCAGAGCAATGTTTGCTTCCAACAATGAGTTGGGGAGTACTGTTTCCCTTTCAATTTCATTGAAGAGTTTGAGGAGTGTTGGCACTAAATCTTCTTTGAATTTCTTGCAGAATTCCACAATAAATCCATCTGGACCTGGGCTTTTCTTTGTTGGTAAGTATTTAACTACATTTTCAATTTCATTAATTGAAATTGGGTTATTTAGCAGTTTTATATATTCTTGACTCAGCTTTGGTAATTCATGTTTCTAGGAATCTGTCCATTTCCTCTGTGTTATCAAGCCTATGAGAGTAGAAATTTTCAAAATAGGTATTGATGATCTTCTGTATTTTCACAAGGTCTGTACTGATTTCACCCTTTTCATTCCTTAGTGCATGAATTTGAGCTTTTTCTTTTCTTTTTTTAATGAGGTTGGTTAGAGGCCTGTCAATTTTATTTATTCTTTCAAAGAACCAACTCTTTGATTCATTGATTCTTTGTACTTTTTTTTTAGTCTTTATTGCATTGATTTCTGCTCTGACCTTTATAATTTCCTCCCTTCTTTTGGCTTTTGGGCTTGACTTGCTATTCTTTTTCTAGATGTTTAAGGTATAGCGTCAGGTTGTTTATTTGTGTTCATTCTGTTTTCCTGATGTGGAAGTTTACCACAATAAATTTTCCTCTGAGGACTGCTTTCATTGCCTCCCACAGGTTCTGGTAATATGTATTTGTATTTTTGTTTGCCTGTAAGTATTGTTTAATTTCTTTTTTCATTTCCTCTGTGACCCACTGATTATTCAGGAGTGTATTATACAATTTCCAAGTGTTTGTGGGGTTTTTGCAGTTTATTTTGACATTAATTTCTAGTTTTGTGGTGCTGTGATCCAATAACATGCATGAGATAATTTCAATTCTTTTGCATTTACATAAGCATGTTCTGTGGGATAGTATCTGTTCTATTTTAGAGAACGTTCCATGTGCTGCTGATAAGAATGTATATTTTGATGTTTTGGGGTGGAACACTCTGTATACATTTACTAAGTCCAGTTGTTCACAGGTGTGATTTGGTTCTGTTATTTCTTTGATGGTTTTCTTCTAGTTGATCTGTCCGTTTGTGTCAATGGCATGTTAAGGTCTCCTGTTATAATTGTTATTGCTTATTTGATTTTTCACTTCTATTAATATTTGTTTTGTATAGCTGAGTGCTCCCAAACTTGGTGCATAGATATTTAAGACTGTTATCTCTTCCTCTTGAAGTTTTCCCCTAACTAGTATGTAGTGACCTTCTTTATCTCTTTGGATCATTCCTGGTTTGAAGTTCACATTGTCTGCAAACAGAATAGCTACCCCTGCTTTTTTGGGAGAATCCTGTTGCATGGAGTAGTGTTTTCCATCCTTTGACTTTCAGTTTATGAGTTTTCTTTTGGGTTAGATGGGTTTCCTGCATACAGCATATGGTTGGATGCTGTTTCTTGATCCATTTTGCCAGTCTGTTTCTTTTAATTGGTGAATTGAGGCCATTTACATTAATGGTTAAAACTGATATATATTGCTTTACCTTTCTGCTGTTGATTCTATACCTTTCCACTCTGTTTAATTGTTTGCCCTGCTTAGTGGATTTTTCCTTTGTCTATCTAGAATGTCTTTCAGTATTCTTTGCAGATTTGGTTTGGTGGTGCTGAAGTTCTTTAGCTGTTCTTTGTCGTGGAAGTATCTTATTTCTCCATTCATTTTGAAGGACAGTTTTGCAAGGTATATTAGTCTGGGTTAGAAGTTTTTTTCCTTTAGGATCTGAATACTTCACTCCATGCTCTTTTTTACTTCATTATTTGTGTTAAGAAGTCTGCTGTGATTCTGATAGACTTTCCTTTATGGTAATATGTCTCCTCTTTAGCAGCTTTTAATACTCTGTTCTTATATTTGATTTCCAGGGTGTTGATTGTTATATGTCTGGGTGTAGTTTTATTTTGGTTATGGCTATTTGGAGTTCTATATACTTCAGTGATCTGTATGTCAGTTTCCATTCTCATGTTTGGGAAATTTTAAGCTATTATTTGTGTAAATAGCCTCTTGATATTGTTTGTGTTGTCACCTTCCTTTTCATTTATACCTATCTATCTTATGTTGTCTTTTTTGCATCATCTTGCAATTGTTGAATTATTATATCCTGGTTTCTTGTTATTTTTAAAAGATCTTTCCTTTCCTGTTCACTAGTTGCAATCTTGTTTTCAAGGTCTGAAATTCTATCTTCATGTTCATTGGGGCAGTTTTGCCAACTTTCAATGGAATTTTTGATTTCCTGTATATCTCTTTGAATCTGCTTCATGCATTCTGTTTGATTCTTATATTGTTCATTCAGAGTTCCCATCTTTTTGCATTGTTGCTCTAATTTTTAAACTGACTTCTTTAGATATGTTCAGCATTTCTTTCATTACATTTATTGTTCCTTCTTTTATCTGGGGGACTATTTCTGATTTGAGTTCTTTTATAGCTTCCCAGAGTTGTTTATTTACTTTAGTTGGTATCATTTCAGGCATTTCAGGTATACGGCTTATATTTTCTTCTGTGTCCATGTCTCCTAGTCTTGCTTGGGTTGAGCTGGAAGTTTGAGATTTCATTTTTCTCTTTCGTTTTGTCATTTTCCTATATTTCTGGGTTTCTAGCAATGTTTCAAAGCTTCACCCATGTGCTGAGAATCACCTAGCCCACTTTTGGGTCCTGGGGCAGACTGCTAGCCATTTGGAGTTCACTGGGCATGGGCCAATTGGGCCTGTGGGGACTCCTGTGTGTCCTCAGGTGAGTTCAGATGAGGGGTGGGGTCTTACTGTTTGGGAGCTATGTTCCAAGGCTTCCCAGTGTGCTGGGATTCAACCCACACTCATTCAGATTCCAGGACTGAATTCTGACCGCTGCTAGCTCCCCATTACCCTTTCTATAATCAATCAATCAAGTAAATATCCTGCAAGCTACCTTAATACATACTCCCCAAGTCCTTTATTTAGTACATTTAGCTTTGATTTGCCCCTGAATTCCATCACTGCAGACTGTCCCTATCCTGGTTAGAATTCCTTCTACTATTTATGTGTCCCTCAACACACTAATTTCCGAAAGCCTGCTTTCCATCTTGGAAGGGCATATTGGTGGTGGCAAATATAGTACCTACACAGCTTTATTTCAGAGTGAGAAGGGACCTAGACCGTAGAATCAGATAGTAAGGACTAGAATCCTTGCTATTGCATCTCATCGATAAAATGAGGGAAATGCACACAGCACAGGATTTTTTTTTTCTTGTAAAGGTCTAACTCTGTAACATGCAAAACTCCAGGAACACTGAAAGTGTAGGTCACTTGCACATGTCCTCCCTTTCAGCATAGCACTAAATGCAGAGCTACAGGCAGTGAAATTTTCTGATAACAAAGATGAAATTAGGACTACAGGTTGGAAGTTCCCAACACTGGCTGCACAGTCAACTTACTAGGTAAGTATAGATATCCTGATGCTCGGGCTATATCATAGAGTAGTTAAATCGATATGTCTTAGTTAAGACCCAAAGTTTAGCAGATGAGGAGATCCCAGCTGGCCAACCTTAAGGATAGGACTGAAGAGGAGGAAGGGGGAAACTGCCTCCAGAAGTGCTTAGTTCAATATACTTTCACACAAAAATAAAAATTTCTTATCCAAAGGAATGCGTTCACACAGACGTAAATGCCTGAATGGCCTTCTTTCATGTTTTGTTAACTAAAACTATGCTAAAGCCAATAGTGGACATCAAGGTAATCCTTTTTGTATGACTTCATGGCAAATGAGTAAGAAAGTGAACAGGGAAAATGCTCTTTTCTGACCCCTCCACAGACACAAAGACACATGGAAGTGCAAAATGTAAAATGTTTTAATATCTTCTTTTCTCTGTAATCTGGATACTGAAAAATCTCCCAAAATAAAAATGTCTAAAAGCCAAGTATGCAAAGTTTAATGTGATTTTTCAGAAGTCAAACCATCAAACCCAACAAAACACAATTTAATTCTTTTTTCTTCTTCAAAGAAAAAGAAGTCCAAAATAGTACTCTTGCAGGAAGAATAAATTGTATTGCTTGAAGTAACAGCAATCTCTTTAGTGATATCCCCTAGGACTCACTTCAGTCTATTTTCTTAAGTACTGTATTTTTAAAGCTCTGCTGCCTACCTTTCTCTTAGACATGCTGAACTGAATGAACATCCTAAATTCTGAGCACTTAGTGATATAAGGTTGCTTGAAAGTATGTGCCTAAACAATGTGTGCCTTTTCCCATCATTATTGCTATGTGAATACCTGGGGAAGAAATTATTCAAAAATATACTTAGAATTTCATATCTTATGATACCTAATTGTAGATTGATTATTGCTGAAATATATTTAGTTTCCCACCCATCTGTTTCATGGGATAAAAGTGCTTTTCTGTCTCTGAATTGTTACCAGACATGGTTGGTCAGTGGAATATTAGCAGATACATGGTTCAGACAGTGACTTTGAACCTGCTCAGGCAGGTGGTTTCCCTCTTGCCCCTCTCACCCAACATGAGTTTTGTATCAAAATAAATGAACAGATATGGAACAAACATGAACTCAACATACAGGGGGAATCTGGGCCTATCCAGTTTTATAGTGTAAAGCAGAACCACACAGCCAAGTCCAGCATAACTTTTTTATTTTGAGCCAATGTGCATGGCACAGTTTGTTACAAAGCAATAGCTGACTTTTATGCATAGTATGATTTGATATTGAATTTTTTAGAAAGCATAGAAAAAAAATAGTTTTAGGGACCCACTAAAATAGCCAACTAAAAACAATATTCTTTCTCTTTTGATTCACTTGTCTGTTTGTTTTAGATAGGATCTTTCTGAGCTGTCCAAATCAGCTCTGAATTTTTGATCCTCCTGCCTCCGTCTTCTAAGCAGCTGGGATTATTGATACCACCACACCCAATTCCAAAACTGGTAATTTTTGAAATGAGTCTTTAGGGTAAAATATTCATTTTGTGCTACAAAATAATCATGCTATTTCAGTGCTCCTCAAATGTCTGTTTTTGGTGCAAGGAAGGAAAGCATGTAGTCATTTCTTTCAATAATTGTTTTAACTAGATAAATATTTATATCTCTAAAGCTGAATGAAAAACCATCCACAAGTTCACTATGATGTAGATATCAATTTGCTTTTAGTTATAAAATAATAGCCATTATAGCTATTTTTCACTGAAGTTTTACTTCAAATACTTTACCAATATTATGCCAGAACACCAAACTAAAGTAATCTCATTTATTTATGCCCATTTTAGAGAGGCAGACACTGAGTCTTAGAATGTTGAAGTACCTTGCCCAAGTGTATCAGGCTAGGAAAAATGCTAGGCTAGAATCTGTTGCACATCTGTCTCATTCATGAGCCAAACTTTCACTACTGCCTCTCAGAGTTAAAAAAGACAAATGTGTAAAAGGAATTACGCAATAAGAAAAAAGTCATTTACGTGATTCTTCTCCAATGAAGGATGAGTCATAATAACATAAATCTCTGACAAAAACGTGGCTCTTCTGTTTCCGCTCTTCTACTGACCATCTTGAGTTAATGTCTCAGATGTAAATATTCAGCGCAATTAAACAAATACTTCTTTGGCCTTAATAGGTACCAGGCCTTTTATGCTCAGGCTCAAAATTACACTTGAGTGTAGGACACAGTGCTTGCTTTTTCAGAGCTTTCAGTCTAGTAAATAATTGATACTGAAAAGATCCTAAGCAAAAGTCCCAGTGTGAGCTCTCTCATGTTCTAAACACAGGGTGAACAGATGTTCAGACTAATGATTGCTGGGGTGGGAAGAGGGCGAGGTTGGGGAGTTAGTTACATTTACTCACTGAGAATGCTCATTCCTTTCTGGAGGCAGCCAGCCGCCAAAAAAGAAGACAAATTCTAAATTAAAGGCGAGATCAAGCTGTGCAAGACTGCTAGTTAGAGTGAGGGCTGAAAGACAGTGACACAAAATGCTATGCTCCAGTCGATGGCGTCTGACCAGCAAGTTACACATCAGCCTGGTGACTCAGATTACAGCGTGGTTGGTCAGTAAACAATAAATTCAGAGGTAGGAAAAGACCATGGTTCTGTTAAGCATTATAGGAGTTTTTCTTATATAAAAGAATTAAGAATTGATTAAATCTAGGTAAACTGTTTGGCTAAAAAACAGAACTGTAATAGAGTATTGTTACGATTCCACTGTCTAAATGGTTCAACTGTCAACTGCTCCCAGATTTTGAGATTCAGGCATAGGATTGACTGTCTTCCCCCAAACAAATTGTGACTTCCCAATTGGTTCTTTTTTCTATCCAAGGCAAAAGGCAGACTGAATCTGAACTACCCCCTACCCATCCATATCACTTAGGAAGAAAAGGTCGCTTCCTAAGTCTTTTCATCATTGGAATATGAAATGTCAAAGAAATTATCATAAAGGGAAAGTACCCCATGTTTAATAACTTTTCTTCACCAATTAAAAATAAACTATTTCGAAGACAAGATGGCCAATCAGTGAGCAACAAAATACAAAGCCTCCCGGGACAAACAACTCATATGCCAGAATAAAACACCCTGGAGAGACCCAGACAGAGGGAGGTGGACCCTCTTGACACAGGAAGAAATTAAAACATGAAAAAGCTCGGCAAATACTTCGGGACTACAACTGAAACAGCTAAAAATTATGGGACACAGCATTTTCATTCGCGGTGACCCAGCAAGTTTGCAAAGGCCTGAATCTGTGCCCACTGGCCTAGGCACCCAAACTTGCTCCTGCTGCCACTCACAGGAAGCACAGCAGCACTGAGGTTGGGGGTTGGTCATCCCAACAGAGAGCGGAGCCAGTGAAGTAACCTTCATTAATCCACTGTCCGTGCTAGGAATGAGACCCCCACATAGGAAGGGCACTACCAAGTGGGTGACATGTTGGAATTGGGCAGGAGGAGCCTGAACTGGGAGCAACAGTGACTTCAGTTGGTTCCTCCCTCCTAAGAGCAGATTCATGCGATTTGCTTGGACTGGGCTGCACCCCTGGCCAGGACCCAATGAGCTGTCCCAAATCAATTCCCTGCACCTAGCAAGTACTAATCGGGTGAAGACACCTGAAGTTTGGCTGGCCTAGTGGGGAGGGGCAGGCAAATACAGCTGCTGCTTACACCTCAGTGACAAGAGCAGGCAGGAGAGGGTGGAGTTCCTTTGCCAGCGTGCTTCGGAGGAAACGTGGCCAACAGGGAAGGGGGCTGGGACATGCACTATAACCCATGTGGAGGAAGCCAGGCCCATGACAGGTGAGAGAGGCAGGAGGAGGCCCCCAGCCCAGAACCCTGAGAGCACTGATCCAGGAGAAGGAAAAACAAGGGAGACTGAGGGCAGCAAACACACATCAAACATGGCTTCAATAGACATTAAGAGATATCTTCAGGACCTTGTAGAAGAGCTCAAAACTGAAATATTAAATCAGGTAAAGCAAGATATGAGTAGAGCAATAAAAGAAATGCTCTCAGGAAGCATCTCTCAGGATGATACAGACAGAAGAAGGGAGATACAGACAGAAGAAGGGAGAAACACACAAAATAGGAGAGAAACATTTGATAAAGAATATAAAGAAAATATAGAATACATGAAGCAGATTCAAAGAGACTACCAGGAAATTAAAAACTCCACTGAAAGCTGGCAAAACTCCTTAAAAGAAACTAAGGATAGACTATCAAAACTTGAAGACAAGTTTTCAATGTGTGATCATGAAAGGAAAGATCTCTTAAAAACAACAAGGAAACAGGCAGTAACAATACAAAGGCTAGAAGATGACAAGAGAAACTACAATTTAAGAATAAGAAACATGAACAAAGAAGCAGGAATACAAACAGGTGAATTACAAAGGCTATTCACGGAAATAATTAAGGAAAACTTCCCAAGCATGGGAAAAGAAAATGACATTCAGTTATGTGAGGCATACAGAACTCCAGCCACCTACAACCAAAACAGAGCTACACCCAGACATATAATAATCAAGATACCAGAAATTCAATATAAAAACAGAATATTAAAAGCCGTCAGAGAAAAGAAACAGATTACCTATAAAGGTAAGCCCATCAGGATCATGGCTGACTTCTCGACACAGACCATCAGATCAAGAAGAGCTTGGAGCAAAGTCTTCCAAGCCCTAAAAGAAAATAACCTCCAGCGCAGATTGATGTACCCTGCAAAACTGTCACTAGAAATTAATGGAGAAACAAGATGTTTCCATGACAAAGAGGAACTGGGGAAGTTTGTGACCACCAATCTAACACTATAGAGAATGCTAAAGGACATTCTAGAGAGAGAGAAAAAAAAACCAGGATTTTAGGAACAGTGGCAGAAAGGCCTCGATGAGTGGGGCAGGCAGAATGAAAGAGAAAACTAGACAAAGGCAGAAAAATTGCATAGCAGAAATAAGGCAAAGAAGGATAACTAGAATCACTAACATACATGGTCTTGATACACTATATTGTTAATAGTGCAACAGGATTTAAAACCCACATTACTCACACTACTCAGCTTAGATGTATTATATTCTGTTCTAGTCATTCTACCTGTACTAGATTTGAGGGCACAGACAGCAATCCCGAAAATAACAGGATATAGTACGGTAATCATCCTTAATTTCCTATTAACTTAATCTAAAGCTCTGTATAACCTACACTGTTTTACAACGACTGATCATAATCCAATCTGGTTTGTTAGATCGCTGTTTTGTATTGATAGATTTTATTCAAAGCTGTTATGATTGATAGTATCAAGTCTGAGAGTATAGGCAACTGCACTTAAGATGACAAGATTCACTAGAATATCCACTATGGTTTGATTATTACCTGCCTTTGAAGTTTTATACTTTCTACAGTGTTTTATTTTTACTGATATTGTTATGTACTGCTGTATTCAGTTATACTGCTATATTCAATTATGCCTGATGATATAGACAATTCTATTGAAGATAATAAGAAACAACACAGTAATCACTGTAAATCACTTTGTACTGTGGTTTTTTATGACTTTTTGTTTCATGTTTTTATAGGAATTTGTTTTGTTTTGTCTTGCTAAGTTTTTTTCCCTCTAATACAGAAAGTATAGAAATACATGTAGAGATTCATGCATGTGTAGCTGTTTACACTCTCATTGTTTGACTATCTACTTCGTATGCTTTAATTTTGTAACTTGAACAACTATCTCTAAGAGGACAATATGTAATTTATTAACTAGTGATTTCTTATTGTTTATCTTTTTTTGGAATTCTGTATTATCTCTAACCTTTACATGCTTTTGTGTCTCTTTAAATAAAAAAAAATTATTTCAATCCTAATCATTCCATAACCGTTTATCATTAGACTATATTAAGATAATCCTGCACAGAAATCCCAGGCATAGTTATTAAGATCTGTATATGTTCAAGTACTGCATTTCTCTTTGCAGAAGAAAGTTGAATGTGTTCCAAAATTCATTTTGTGTATAACTCTAATTCCAAATATGATGTCATCACAATAATGTCACTTGCTGCCTTATATAGTGAATTCTGGGGTTTTTTCCTTTCCAGTAGAAACTTAAAAAAACTACCAAAAAAGAAGGATCAGACACAAGCCATCTCTGCAAGACACAGAGGAAAAAAAAATCAATGAATAGTAGTTAATATAATTGTTATTATTGGTACTGTTCATATTTAAAATTTGATTATTGCTTCTATATCTTGTTACTTTTGTCATTCACAGTGATAAGTCTCTCTTTCACTTGATTCTAGGAACTGAAGTTCACAACCTCAGGTCATTTTGCTACCTGGGCTTCCCAGGACCTCACTGTACATGCTTGCTCAGATTTCAAATCTGTTGCTTAAAGTTAATACCAAGTTCCAGCTCTAATGGAGAAATGAGTTTATAGATGGCTCCTGTCAGTGAATGGCCCCCAAAATCTTGGCCACCAGTCATTCCCCTAGGTTATGAGAGCAAACTCCAAACTTTTTGTCAATGGACATCAAATTCCTGGTCCAATTGTTCATAATTAGATAGGATGAGGGCATGATTGGACTCATAAACATCCAGGTCACTAATAACAATGAGTCCAAGTTGACACTGGAGTTGGGCTGTAGTGCTTCATACCATCTCCCTAGCAGTGGGCTAGGTCAATCCATCGTTATAAACAGGTTAACTCACTCTTTTGTCTCAGCTTATCCTAGACAAACTTCAACAAAAAGAAAGCTACTATAATCAGAAAAATAATCCAACATTATATTCACATGATGAATTATGCTTAAAACTCCACATTTATCTTCTTGAAAACCACAGATTTTTTCAATGTTTCTACCTAAGGAAATACTGAGTGAGTCCCTATGTTTAGAACTCATTGTTTTTCTACCCAGCATCTTTGTCTCCCTTTTATGGGTACCAGCAGCAATATCTCCTTTTGGATCATGTGTACAGTTAGTAGGACCACTGGTCTACATGATCTGCTCTGCTCTCCAAAAACTGACTCATCTCTTCTCTTACTGATGGACATTTTGATTTTTTCCATTTTCTGCTTCTGTGAACAGAGCTGCTATGAATAATCTTTTTAAATATAAGTTAATCAAAGAGAATTTGTGTTGTCTGCAACCACAAAATACTAAATGAGTAATGTGGGAATACAGAAAATCCTCTTTATTATGTATCATTATTTGCAGAGATAGTGTAATGTTCCTTATTAGGTATAAATTATCAGAAAATTACAGATTTTAAAGACGTTCCCAAAGGTATTCTAGCATATTGTGCTGCCTTCACAATGAGAAGCTCAGCAATGTTAAATTTTGGTCATTTATTTATCTATCAATGATAAATTTAATTGCAAATACTTTAATTAACTGACTTTCTTGTAATGAAAGCTGAATAGATAGCTACCTTGCTAATTGACAAAAGCCAAAAAGCCAGCATGGCATAAACTACTAATAAACATTTACAAAGATGTTCAAATTCATTAGAAATCATGGAGATGAAATGACCACAATGATGCATTTATATGATAGGTTAGCAAAAATGATGACATTTTACGATATTAAAGATGGAAAGATGTGAATTTGTGAGAATTTTTTATTTATATACATTTGTGGCAGGAAAGCAGACTAGTATGACCATTTTGGAAAAGACTGTGGCATTATGCTATGAAGTTGAGCATTCGTACACATTGCAACCCAGGGTAATACTCCGGAGAAACTTTAGCCATGTGTCCCAGGAGACATGAAAGAGGATATCCTCCATTCACAGCAGCAGAAACTGGGAAATAATTCTACTCTACATCCCTGGAGGAATAGAACAGATTACAGTATAGTGACAGAATGGAAAATTATAGAACAGAAAAAACAAACAAACTAGAACCTCACAAACACCACCTCACAAAAACCTCAAAGATTGCACAAAAATAGCAAATCCAAGCAGACACAAGACTATATACAATCTTTTTAAAGTTAAAAAAAAAGTTTGAAAACAAAGCAACACTACATGTGTGTGCATATACCTGTGTGAGAGCATGTATGTGTTCAACTGATCTTTAGCAAAGCAAGCAATGTTTAACATAAAGTTCATCTCAAGTCCTGGGGGAGGCAGGAGTATGGAATGTGTAAGAATTGTATTAGCAACTTGTCATGATGTTTGTGGTCCTAAATTTGGGGGGTGAGTTCACAACTATCAATTTTTTATTCCGTCATTGCTTTTATGTGCGTTATATGTATCTTCACATTAAATAATATAATACTTTAAAAATTAATCAGAAGTAATAACTTCATAAATGGATAGGAGAAGAGACTACTGCACAGAGCTTACAAAAAGCACTGGATATTTTAGGCATACTCTGAGTTTTCACTCTCTTAATGGGCCAATAAACTCTCATGCTCTGATTTTTATTTTTATTCATTGTTAATTTTTTTAATCTATTTCATTGTACATCTTTCATGAGCCACTTCCCACTGGAACACACAGTAGCATTCTAAGTACTCACTTGTTCTATAACTGAGATAAGCAGAGTGAGAAGGTTGCCAATTTCTTATAATTTTGTGAGTCATACACCTTTAATTTGCACATTGTCTCCATAACAGAAGAGCCTATTTCTATCAAAATCATGGGGTTAATGTATTTTCTTCCCTGCCATCCTCCCACTCTGTACATTACCCAACCCTTCTGGGAAAAAGGCTTTTATCTTATCAAAGTCCTGTGCTTTAGGGCTAATGCAGCAATATTTTACTATTGCTGCTAATATGTGCAAGTGGCCAGAGTAAAACAATAGGCAGAGAACACTGCTTCGTTCTATGTAGTCATAAACCTACACTAACCAACTTAAGCGACTAGTTTCTTTCAGCACCTGCCTTCTCAAAGATTTGGAATTGTCTGGTCTTAACAGTACTTTTGGAAGAGATTCTTAACCACTAAGCAGAAGAGAAAAGAAAGCTATCTCCATCTCAAGCTGCTATAACTAGGACTGTTCACATCCGTGATTTTTAAGAGTATGAGAAGAGCCTTAGTCTCTCCAAGTTTAAAAAGGTGACAAATTGTTAACAACTATAATGCCTTGGATTAAAAAAGAGTCCAAGAATGGATTAAGTGGTCTGACATACACAAAAATGTGCTTTTCCTGGCTAAATCTATCTCAGCTACTCTCCCACTCATATCAAGCATACCTCTCACAATAAAAACTTGGACTGGAGCACTAATCCATATTTATATTATCCTGTTATGTTATGCTGAAAGCAACCCAATTTGCTAATAGCTTGTTATTCTCTAGCTGCATTTCCCTCAGGCCTAATACCATTCAATTCTTTCTCAGGGCTGCTTTCTCCAAGGAATGCTGATTGAGAGCTGGACTTTCCTTAGTACATTCAATTTCTGAAGTAGTCCCTCAAATGCTTTCTTCCATGGGAATCAAATAAATAGAAAACAACAAAAATGATATACCGTGCATAGACAGTGCAGAGTGTGTATTGCTTCCCAGAGGCATACTAATAAAATACTATTGAGTAAAAGGCCACGCCACATATTCCTATGAGTCTTTTTGGAAAACAATTATTTCCATGGAGTTTACTTTCATTACAAAGAACTTCAAAAATTACTTATGGGTATCTCAAAGATGCAGAATCAGTCAGAAAGAACATGTAGGTCTTCAGTAACAAATGTATCCCATATCTCTGTGGCTCAAAATACAAAGGTATGTTTCTTGCTCTAACTACATAATCTGCAAGCGTGGGCTGCAGGCTCACCTCCGGACTTCACGTTACTCTGGAACTCTGATTCATAGAGCCTACAGCATGTGAAATGTTGCCACTTGCTAAGGTTAGAGAAGAGGGTTAGACAATGGCTATTCACATGCAGGTTCTTAACATTGACAGACCAAAGTAACACTTGTAAGACTTCCTCTCCCTTCATTGACCAGAGCAACAGCCATTCCTAATATAAAGAAAGTGAAGAAATATCCTATTAATTGCCTGAAAGAAGAAAAAAGATAAAAATTTGGACAGTGAAATAGATCCTAAATATCCCCAGAAATGCAAACCTTCCAAGATAGAGGGCAGAAATGACTTTTGAAACAGGTTGACTTTTAATGCTTGCTAAAGCACATGTTTAATGCTGATGAAAAAGTATGGAGCAGATGGAGAGGCTCATTAAAGCAGAACCAACTCTGGGGCTGACATTCTGAATGGATGGTTACTTCTTGCAGACTTTTATACAAGGTTTTCAAAACAGTTTAATGATATGAACCCAAAGGATATTGGTAATTTTCAAATTCTAGCTAGTAGACTTTTCCTGTCTAATGTGCAGACTAAATCGAGCATTTTCAAAAGAAATTTTATCTTCCCAATTAGCATATACCAAAATATTTGAAACTATGCATACAGAACAAAATTACTCATTATTTTTAGAGAGCCAAGAAAAGAAAATGTTGTAGCTGGGAACTTTAAATGATGAATGTGAAAAGGTAGAATGTTGTAAATGTTCTCTGTGTGCCAGAAATGCCTGAACTTTTCATTTTTACTAAATTACATCTAATGTAAGCACATTTGACCTTTTCCTTCCTTCCTCACACGATGCTATTCCAATCAAACCATTTCAATATTATCTAAATCTTGATCCAATACTATTCTCTTAACAAGAAGCTCATTTTAGAGCAATATAAGCCTCAGTGAGATAAATGTACAGTGTGTATGAGTAGTGATATACCTACAAAACTTTCTCCCAAAAAAGAAAGATACATTTAACGTATTATTCTATAATCACACTCACAATACACTTGCTAGGGAAACACAGCCAATAGTCCGTGTGCACTTTCTTGTAGTGGGTAGTTATGCTGTGAATTTCCTCTCTTCCTCCTTCTTTCTTTTACACACTACTTCAATTTCCAGGAGAGAACCAAGGGCACTGAGGGATATGAAGTGCCATTATAACTTTCCCTCAGCCTTGGGAGCGTGCATCAAGGAGCAGAAGGAAGTTTCAGACAAAAGATTCTCTGTCTAATACTACTATTAGGCTTTGCCCTTGCTCCCAGGGAATGATCAGGAATTTTTTCTGTAAAGGGTCAGATGGTGAGATTTTCTGTTTTGCAAACTATGCAAACTGTTCTAATCATTTGATTCTGCCACTGGTAGCATGAAAAAGTAAAGAAACGTAAAGAAATAGACATGGCTGTATTTCAATGAAATCTCATTTATAAAAACTTGAGACTGGTTATATATATGGTCCAAGGGCAAGTTTGGTAAGTGACACCTGCTCTGGTAAAGAAATTCAACCTAGAGCTTGGATCTAAAATGTAACCATCAACATGTCTGCCTCTCATATTCTTTAAATATCTTTGTATTTTTAAATTTAATAAAATCTATGCCTGTATCTTACTTCAAATACTTCTGCCAAGCTGAATACTGTTGAATTCGACAAGTGGTATTTCAAGGAAGAAAAGTTTTCCCCATAATTGTCTAGAAATGGATGCATATTTACCTGTTAATCTTATCAATTAACAATACTTATTAGCTAATTATTGATGAAATGTTCTATACAAGGTCCTGAGAGCAATAAATAGAAAGGAAATAGCAATCAGTATTGGCCTCAAGCAACCAACACTTTCATTGCCAGTATCACAAACAAGTAACTTTGGATTTCTTTGACAGAAATATGACTATGTCTATAACCACTGGTAAAAGAAGAGCAATGACAAATAAATATACAGAGTAGCTCAGGATTCTTCTAAATAAGAAGCGAAGCAAGAAAGCCCAATGACTGGAAGGTCCTTGGAAAACATGGCAGGAGGAGGGATTTGTACACAGGAGGCAAAGACAGAGACAGAGAGAGAGAGAGTGCTTCTTGTTCTCCACTCCATTCCTAACTGTCCACTATCCTCTTCTTTATCACAACTTCAAAGAAGAAAATCCTTCACTGGATGCAGGTCATTAACATTATCCCTTCCAAGCACCAAGCAGAGATGGAAATGTGGAGAGTCAGGGTGAATAGAAAGATTATTTGTAACTTATATGTGATTATAGTGCTCTCTTTTAAACTCTTATTTAGCTATTCCTTATGGGAGACTTTTTTCTCTCTACTCGCCCCACCATGAGGTAACAAGCTATGCATGGCATGAAATTTCTCCCACAGGGGAGAAGTTACGCCCAACCTCTGCTTAGGTTAGATTCAGGAAAACTGTGGCACTAGTCCAGTTATTTATAGTTGCCTAACAATAAACTTAAGAAGCTCATGTGGGATAGCCCAGAACACTAAGAATAGAGGTTCCACATGCCATTTGATTAGGCAAAGTATATCTAATAGTGAGATTAACTCGAACCCCCTCCAGATCATCACCTCTGAACAGAAACCTCAAACTCTTTCTTTCAAAGATA
This sequence comes from Hydrochoerus hydrochaeris, assembly GCA_004027455.1. Classification (NCBI taxonomy): domain Eukaryota; kingdom Metazoa; phylum Chordata; class Mammalia; order Rodentia; family Hydrochaeridae; genus Hydrochoerus; species Hydrochoerus hydrochaeris. The sequence continues at coordinate 134,811 of PVLA01002506.1, forward strand.
TGACAATATTCAAAGATCACTATGTCACACCAATTCTGTGTCCATGCTTAAGGAAAATATTTTCAACATGTTTCCTCAATCAGATTGATAATATAGTAGTAGCTTGGCTATAATAATGAACTGACAGAGAAAACTCCTAGCCACTAACCAGCTATTTAACCTTGAAAAGATATTTAACCTTTCCGAGATTCTAAATCCTCCTCTCTAAAATGCACATCATTACTTTCTTTACTTGTTTTATAATTAATAGTAAGATTACCTAAAAATTGTTTGTGAATATTCCTGAAATGAAAATGTTAACAATCCAAAGATTACTATTACTATTATAATTAGCGTCATAAATTATCAAACTAAAAAATAAAATTTTTCTTTTAAGCACTGAGAAGAAGAATCTTAAACCAGAGTTGAATCTCCTAATGGATTAGGATGGCATTTCTCCAATCAAGAATGCAAACTATTTCACTGTAAAAGTGTAATAGCGATGCCATTGCAAAGGTATCCCAAGAGATTCGAGAAATGTGACAGTGGTGATGGCACCATAGTTGTTATATCTTCCAGAATTTCCATGTAAATATTGTCAGAGTAACTAGATAACAGTCAAAAATTCATGGGCATCTTTAACAACAAAATTAGATAATGAATTATTCCCACAAATTTCATAGTATAAGCAGGAACAAACCACCAATAGTGTCAAGATTAGCATGTTATTATACTTGAGCAAGTGACACAATGAAGTGAGTATAGACCCAAAACTGGCAACTGGTATTCATTAGAGAGCTCAGAACACTAGCATCAAAACAGTAGCGGGATCTAGAAGGAGACTTTCCCGTGTTACTAACAGGTGGATTCAAGAGGTCTACAGGTTGGAGGAGTCTGGCACATACAAACCCTCAAAACTGAACCTTTGAAGCTTCCTTCTGATATGGAATCCCACATTGAAAAGGAAAGGCCAGTGAGACAAAAGAAAGAAGGCTCCATGTTGCTCTTTTCCCTCTGACAGCCAGAAGGGGGGGTGACCTAACTGGTAGCTGTCATGTTCCTCTGCCTTGTTCCTTCCTGACTTCTTCAGAGTAGCCTAGGTTGACTAGCGCAAAGGTCCCCCCGTCACCTCTGGAATTGTTTTCATGGATCCCATAAGCTGAGCTAATAGGAACTACAGCTTGACTGACAGAGCAAACATCAGTTAAGGCTTGGGGCATATTGCTAATATCAGCCACATCTCCAGGCCACAAAGGACCGTGTTCAGCACAGCTGCAACAGTCACAATTTCAGCCTGACCATTTTCTAGAAATGCAGGAGCTTTCAATCAAGTAGCTTTTTCTCCTAAAGTTTGCCAAGCAGTCACCAAAACAGCTGAGGCTGTCCTAGATAACTCTCAGCTGCTTTAGTATAGTTGTTTTAGTCACAAATGGCCAGATATATGGCTCTCTCTCTCTCTCTCTCTCTCTCAAATAAATCTTCTTTGCAGACGCTCCTAACTCTGCCCCGTAACCTCCAGATGACCTGTGTGCTCTCTCATTCCTCCAGAAATTTCCAGATATGTCTACAAATGAAAGAAAATATGCAGGCATGGCCTGCTTCTCTGAAAAAGCACTTACACTCCTTGGGTCATTCAAGGATGTCTAACTTGTGAGTGCTGTCATTGCGCTGTAGCACAAGACCCTATAAAAGCCTTGCCTAAGGGGTCCTACAGTCTTATGGTGATTCTTACTTAAGGTTGAACAGGCTATACATAAGAATTGGTCATACAAGTGGCTAAGAACTCTGAAAATCTCTAGAGTTGGAATCAGTAGCAACTGAACATTACTAGCAATGACTAAGGGTAATCATCAGAAACTGACACACATCTGCAGTGAGCTGTGGAGAGTATCACTGAGGCAGCCAACGCTGGTAGAAGAAATTCAGGTAGCCATCAAGGGGGCTAGAAGCCTCAACTGATAAACTGATAGGAGTGGCCAGGAGCAGTAGGAGTTGTAACACTAAAAAATGTAACAGTAAGAGGCAGAGGCCACAAGTACTCAAAACCCGGAGCTGCTAAGATCAAATGAGTTGCACTGTGTTAATTCATGATTTCTATCTGAATTTAGTAAAAGAACCCTTGGGCTGTTGATGATATTGCACATATCAGGGAACACAGAGATGAAAAAAAGATGATAGAAACAAAAATAAAGGAAAAGAAAACCAGGAAATCTCTGCAAACAACTCACATTTTTAATACTACGTAAAAACAATTATAAAATATAAAGTAAGTAAATTTCACATTAAAATATCTGTGGAAAAGTATTTAAGTTAGATTCCTTGCAAAGTTACTATAAGAGAAATATTGCAAGAATAATGAGCAGAATGTTATTACTACAGAAAATAAAATGATGGCAAAATGATGAAAATGGTTCAAAAATAACATTATACTAAAATAAGCAGACACAATCCAGAACATGAAAGAAAAAACTCAGAAGTGGGATGATAAAACTCAGGAGAGAATTTGAAATCTTAAAAAGTATGATGACTAAATCATATTTAATGGCTAAGTCCAAGCATGGGGCACGAAATACAGAAGCTCTTAAAAATTCTTGACAAACCAAGAAGTCAGGAAGTTCTAGGAGATCACTGGGATCATGCCAATGGGACTCAGGAACAGGTCTTCCACTGCCCAAAGATGCAACCATTCTACTGGTATTGTGAAGAATGGGAATCCATCAAATGTATTTCAGTGCAGAAATTCATAAAGATATTTGCCAAAAAAACCATTACAGGTTAGAAAAGATGAGGAAAAGCTGTTAAGTAAACTTCTCTGTAAGACTTCTCAGAGCCATTTGAATGTGTTGCACATTTTTAAATGAAAAGATATGCAAAATTCCATCCATTTTAAGTCCCACGTCTTGTTTTTTTACATTTTCCGTCTGAGAGCATGGATCACAGCTTAAAATCAATAACCTTACACACTTTAATTAAGCAGTACTATTCCTTCCTTAGTAGTCCATAAAATTGATGCATCTTATAAAGGTTTCTTAGGTTCTATGCAATAGAGCAAAATCAAGCTCCCCATTCGTTTGGTTACCATTTCTTTCCTCACAGCACTCGTGCTCTCAAAACTAAGTTCTGCAGAACATCAGCTCAGGAAATGTTACATTTAAATGAACATACAGATTGTATATTTGTTGCAAAATCTCCTAGAACTCTTCTAATATAAAGGCTTTTCATTTGCCATTTAGAAAGGCACATTCTCCTTTACCTCTTTGGCTTTGTTGTTGGCTTCCTTACTATTCTTTTGCACGTTTGTTTGTTTGGAAATCAAAGTCAGATAACAAGCCAAGTTAACCAGATACCTGTTAAGAGGAAAGAGAGCCTGAGCGCAGCAGTGGCTCATGCCTCTGTATTAACACTCTGGGAAGCTGAGGCAAAAAGAGCGTAAGTTCAAGCCCAGACTCAGCAACTCAGCAGCTTAACAAGACCTTATCACAGGGATGGGAGGAAAGGGAAAAGTGGATTTAAAAAGGCAAAAAGAACTATGTTGTGTTTTGTTCATGTACCAACTCTCCACAAGGAATCTAATCATGTACTACAAACATGTGCTAATGAAATCTGGGAAAAATATTGTTAAAATATAAAAAATAAAAAATGGCTGGGGATGTGGCCAATTTGGTCAATCCCTGGTGCCACAGAAAGAAAGAAAAAAGAAAAAGAAAAAAGAGAGAGAGAGAGTGTGTGTGTGTGTTTCTGTATTTATTGATTTTAAATCCCAGTTGGCCAATTTTTTGCCCCTCAAATATAGGGAATAATTGGCCCTGAGTATATTGTTTATTATCTGATTTTACTTAAAACACAGAAATTTATCCTATATAGCACAAGATCAAGGACACATTGCTAAATGCACTTACAGTTTTTGTTTTGTTTTGTTTTGTTTGACCTCTTCTTCCATCACCCACCTCCTGGGGCAGCCAAACACTACCTATCATTTTAACTAACACCAGGACTAAGCAGCCTTTAAAGGTAGTCAACTTTTACTGGCTGACTGGTACAAATCATTTTTATTGAGATTTTCTTTAAAAAGGATGTGTTGGAAATCTCAGCTGATGTTGTCTTCTTTTAGAAGTTTCTGTTAATGCTATTCCCCTCTTCGGGCTGAGTTCTTAGTTAACGAATTCTTGAGAGCTACCTTAGTCATTTGGGCCAACATCTCCTGCCACAAGGCCAGCTTGAGATACTGGGGAAAACCTATTCTTGTGGGCAGAATATTAAGTTGAGATCTGATGAAATCATAATGAATGAAGGAGACTGGTGTTTTCAAATAAGAACACAAAGTTACAAATATAGCGTAGTAGAAACCAAACAGTAGCTTCTAACACACAGCTATCAACGATAAAACCTAACAAATAAGGCACAAAGGACACTGATCTCCACCACTTCCTCACCTACCCAACAAGCTGGCAGTGGCATTGGCAGCAGTGCCAGCATTAGCACCAATTATGGGAACAATTGAATCCTTTCTTTCATAAAGTCTAGAAAATCATTGAAGATGTTTTTTTCCCAAACCACAAAATCAAATCAGACACCACCTCCCCTTCCCAAGGGTATTAGCTGTCATAAAATTGCATGTTAGCCGAAGTTGATTTTAAATTCTGTTCCAAAGTTATCTAGTTGTACCTCCAATGCTTAAATAATGTATTATGGACGTGTATATCTAGAAGACTGTATTCTAAATGACACTGTTCATCCCAACTGCACTGGTCTGGTTACCATGCACACTCTTACCTCCCCACTGGACCCATGCCCAACATACTGGGTTACTAGTTCTATATTTTCCCCCTTGAAATTCACAGAATTATCTATCAATACTGTTTGAAATTGGAGGTGCAGATAAGTTTATGTACCAATAAGAGGAGCTCCTGGTCTCTGTGTTCTCACATCATAGTATACTGGTTTCAATAAATTATTTTTGGATTTTACCAAATTGATCTTTTACTTAAAGTTTCTGTATAAATAAAATCCCAGGAAAATGTTTGTAGGGATACTAAAATGCCAGAAAGTACAACTACATAAATGAAAACAAACCAACAAAAAGCCATCATGCTGATAAGAAAAGAATATAATCTTGGTTTGAATATCTTCTTGGAAACACAAATGAGATACAATTCTTCAAGATAAATCTGTGCATTGTGTATACCAGCAAGACAGTTCCCCATCACTGATGTTTTATATGTCCTTTCTTCCTTCTAATAGGTACAGAATCGCAAGATAGTAAGGCAATTTCCCTTTACAAAGTAGAATTAGCTCTCAACCCTTCTCCTCCCGCCCTGCTTAACCATCTCCCCAGGGGCTACACACAAGAACCATTTATATTTACATTAAGAATGATTTGGCCTATGTACACTACATTGTTTGACAGGAAAGATGGATGTTCACTTATAATTAAGTTTCAGCATAAATGACATCATTCAGGAGGATAAGCACGCCTTTATTCCCTCACTGCTGGTTTTCTCATATGATATTACAGGTTCCATGCAGACCCTGACGCTTTTCCTGTGCCTCCTCAACAATGCCCAGTACTGCAGAAACTCAGTTACTTCTGAAAATCTAAAGGCTATTTTATATTACCTCAGCCTTCAGCTCTCACAGTTCCTTACTTTCAGACAAGGAACAGGAGGTATCAAATCTTATCTCTCAAAAGAAGGCCTGTAAACCAGCCATGTCTAGATCACCTGGATGTTTATTGGAAATCCAGGATTTTGCTGTCTGTCAGAACAGTGGGATCAAAATCTGTATTTTAAGATTCCCCATATCCTGAAAGACTGAGGGAGGATCATTGCAGGTTTGAACTCACTCAAGACCTGTCTCAGAAAGTAAAAATAAAAATAAAAATAAAAAAAAAGATCTGAGACACAGTTTAGCATGAAGACCTTGGGTTCAGTTTCCAGTATTGAGTAACACGGGTGCAACAGACATAATTTTCACAATGACAATGATCAGTTTCACGAATAAAATAAGTTTTGAGGGATTTCTGCTTTACACATTAGACTTGGAGAGGCAGGTTTTCAAATTTTCAAATATTTCTTTTCCTTCTGATAGCAAGAAAACCATTGAATTATTATTTCTTCTTGTGAAATTCTCACATTACTCCACAAAGTTCCTAGCCATGGTTCTTATAAACATACTAAAATAAATCACCCCACCTTTATTGTTTACTGAATACATGTAAGATACTGTGCTAGGTATTAAGAATATATTGTTAATGAGATATGTAAATATCATCCCTGCCAACAGTAGTTGTTTGTTTGCTTGATTCTCCTCCTTCACTAGACTACCTATTCCAGGGCCCAGACCATAGTGTTCACTGTGTCTCATCAAAATGATTAACATGGGATAGATATGTTTAAACAGATTAGTGACTTTGCAATACTGTGGAAAGATTCACAAGTATCTAATGCCCAACATAATTCATACTTTCCCATTTCAAAATTTGCTGTAAAGCTCTAGTAATTAAGATTGTGTGATATCAGATTAAGGTTAGACATGGTGATGAATGAAGTAGAACTGAAAATCTAGACATGCACATTTATAGCCAATTGATAGACTTAGATCCTTGTCTAAAATATAAGAGCTAAAATTATGCAACTATAAGTCTATAAGTAAAAAACATAACAAACTCCCTTTCACAGCTACTTATTTCCTACTTTACAAAAGGATGGCTCCTCTCATTCATCTTGCTTTTCAGGTATATTTTCTGAAACACACCACTAAACAAAGGAATGATTCAAACTATCAGCATCATGATAAACTTAGATTCCAGCTACTTGCTATCAATTAACTAGCAGAAAGAAATAATCAAGTTGTCAGAGTATATAAAAATAATTTTATGTTAAACTACAATGTGATTTTTTAAGAAACTCAAAATAATTTCAAGGAAGAGTTTTTTCATTTTAGTTAACTAAGGTTATGTATATATTTTAAATATACTTAATGATCATTTTCGTCATAGGGACTTGGTGCCTGCGCATGACTGATCTCAATTCCTTTTTCCTCATTCCTTTATCCTCCCCTCAACCTCTTTTCCCTCCTCACTTCGTCTCCATTTCTCATTTCTTTTCTCATTTCTTTCCATTTTTTCATTTCCCCTTCTCCCTCCTCAGTTCCCCTATCCCAACTGAGACTTCTTTTACTGTTTCATAATATCGAGTGTACCTTCTGGTCTATGTTTACACTTTTGATATCTCACACCAAAGAAACAATGAGATAGAGTCACACTATTGTTACAAAATCCCATTAGTTCTTACCTACTTATTTATGTGAAAAGTCTCCTTAAATTTTATATTTATAACAATAGATATTAAAGAAAATTAATTCTGAGTTCAGATCCATTCTACTAATGATGTTCTTCCACAATACATGAACTAATTGGAAAAACAACTCCATGCATTTTATTAACAGATGTATTTCCAATAGATTTTACTCTATATGTTTAATAGTAGTATTTCAAACTTTGAAATAGTTTATTACTTTTTTTCAAGTTAAGTGAAATAGCTATTTATAATGTTAACTCATTGCAGAATAAATATTTTGATGTCTCAATGTTTATGGTTACAGAAAATTTTTAAAAATCTTTAAATTTATATGAATATTTTTGTGATAGGGAATTATGATAAAAGGGGTAAAATAAAAAATTACATTAGGATAAAATTCTTTATGGAGATATACAAATATGAATTCTAATAGAATCGTGATGACAGAAAATTCTAACTCTTCTTAAAAAAAAGTGACCATATTTTTAGATTTAAAAAGCATGTCTGTGTGTGTGTGCATGTGCGTGCATGCATGCGTGTGTGTGTGTGTGTTTTAAGTATTCATAGGAGAGAATAAAGACAGGAAAAAGGGATTTTAGTCCTTATGAGAAATTCTAAATATAGATACCCTTAGCCTGAGACAAGGGTTTGGGCTAAAACTATACAGGTTTAGAAATTATCCTTAGGGTGTGGTGAAGGTAGTACAATTTATGAAGCAATGCTAAGAAACCTAAGATTAGTAACACATGCAGGAGCAAAGCTCATGTGACAGTGTGTTACCCCTTCCATGGGAGCTAAGGTGCAGTTCCACTAGGAACCCACTGAGGAGCCATAGAAGATAAGCTTCAGAATGGTCCAGCTGCCACTGTCTCCTATTAGTCAGGGACTGTCCCAACGAATGCTAATTTCCTCGTGCTTTGAAATTTGTTGGTACATTAGAATGGAGTGAGAGGAGCCTACAGAGGCTCCATGGAACAGGACTGATCTGTGGTGCGGTAGAAGCCGTGGCAGCAAGGCATTACCGCAGCATTGTCTGAAGTGGTCCCAAAGCATATACAGTAAGGGCAGGAGTTATCTCTGCATGAAATAAAGGAGACAGTGATCGGATGAACACTGATGTGGCCAGCATCCACCATTGACTATTATCTTGGCAACTTTATATGCATATTTCAGCCGAGATCTCTACAAGATGAGGACTCTTTTTTTTTCTTTTTTAGCATAATCCCGGTGATGGTGGGCTTAGAAAATTTTAGTTACTCGGGCCTCTGAAAATAAACAAAACCAGGAATAAGAAAAAAGCAAATAAAAATAGCTTTCTTAATTAGATACTTTAAGAGGAAGATGAAGAAAAAGCAAAGCATCAAGGGCCATATTCCCATTCTCCCTCTCAAAAAGCAATTGAATGTTTCCCATAATTAGTTATTGTTAGCCACATCCCAATACTTAAGAATTGTTATCAAATGGTTGGATTTTAACCTTTTAGATATAATGCCTTCTGGAGGGTTGTCTGTTTGGTTTGCCTCCTAACCTTCTGGTTCTAATTTGACGGAATATCTCTTTGCATTTACATTCAAAATAAAACATAATCAATGTAATTTTTAATGAAATAAGATGCATTCTGAGATTTTCTGGTATATCTGACTTTTGCTTTCTGTCCCAGACCCCAAGTTTTCCTCCAGAGGTATACTCAACTACCTATTAACAGTGAGAATATGTATTTAATCCAAGTTCAGAACCCACGAATGCTCCATAGGTATAGAGTTACAAACTGACTTGAATCTTTTGGTGTTCAACTTTGTTTATTCTTAGCAAAGCTCAGAAACCTTAACAGGGCTCAAAAGATTTCTTGGACATGGACTTTAAGAAAAAGCGTTTTGATGAGTAAAGCATAAATGAACCAGAACCCATATGGATCAAATTTTCCTCAAAATACACATGGGTTTAATAATTAATGGAAAAAGTGCTTCTAGCATGCATTTTAGGATTTATCAAACCCCAAATATTTGGAGAAAAATAGTTTGATAGGTTCAAAGAATTCAAACTCTGATTTGATGCACCCACATTAATAGCTCTTGATGTTGAATCAAAATGAGAACTATTTATGTGTAATAGAAAACAGAGATTGAACTTGTTCAAGAATTATGTGAATGAAAGAAAATAACATAACACTATAAAGTTCATCTGTTTTCATATTTTAGTCTTTTCTTCAAATGATCTCTTAACTATACTTTATCTTAGCATATTAAATTTTGAAACAAATTATTGATTGCTGTTGAAATAGAAAAGAAAAACAATGAAATCTTTTGAAATATACAATGTCATGAAATTATCTAAGTTATTGGCAAATATTGCTGTCAGTATCAATAAATCTCTAAAATTACGGGGTAAATTGCATTAATTAAAAATGGTACTATGCATTTAGAATTTCCTGGATACTGTGTTTTTGAGTTCACAGTACTGTTCCTGTGCATTCAAGTAAAATTTAGTGTTTACCTCTTTTATGCTAAGACTATCACATTTAACTAAAGGGTATTTTCAAGCAGAGTTTGAACAAGAAGCAAGCTCTCCCTACAAATCGGCACCACGTGCAGGCCACAGTGGAGACAGCTAGACACCAGCCTTTTCTCATGAGTCAGTGCCATTCACAGACTGTGGGGCAAGAGAACAAGCACAGCTTGAACATTAGAGTTTATGAACCATTAAGATGTTTATATCTCAAAAAACTACCATAACTGACCAAAATTGTCTAATTTCTATTGAGTACTTGAACCCTCTACAAATCATGAATCAGTCATAAAAATACCATGATGTGTTCTTTATGCAGACTTGACAGCCACTACTGAAAATAATAAGCAAAATTTTTCAGCAATGTGCAAATTTAACATGGTTTTCAATTAAATATGAAAATAGTAATTCATTACAATAAAACTAACTTTGAATTATCTCATCCTGTAGTCCTTATTGAATTTTATCACAATTATTTCATATTAGTTTAAATTCCGCACAAAACAGTAATGATCTCTCCTTTTTGTTTACACCTGTGCATCTGTAAAAGACATAAAATGAATAATGCTTGTATCAAAATATACTTGTCTGAAATAACTTTTTAAAGAGACACAGCACTTTAATGATGAAAAAAACAAATGATAGACATTTTGTCATTACTATTTTTAAAAAATAGGAGAGAGAAAAGAAAAAAATCATTTTCTTTCCTAACAGAAGTGAAGCTTGGGGATTTTTTCTGGCATTTTCTCTTGCATGTGAGTCAGCAAGTCAGCTATGAGGAGCCTAAAGAAGGGACATCTCAGCAGGGATTTCCCTAAAAATGAAGGAAGGACCAAACTCCCAGTATAAGGTCACATTATGTTCCAAGCAAAAACAGTTGCTTGGGACCATTCCTAAATGATCCGTAAATGGAATTGAATGTTTTCTCCTACCCAGCCATGCACACAAACTACTGTAGAAGACAGTCATGTACATAGGTTGCCAGAAATCCAGCAAAGCCGTACTAATGATATGAGCCTTTAGAACAGGCATTTATTTATATTCAGTGAAGTAGGTTACTGACAATTCAGCCATTACTTTCCTGTTTATAAATCGTATTTTCCATGTATAGTAACCACAAATCATTGACATTCATAGTCGTGTTGAAAGAAACAAGTTTATTAAAGGAGAAAGGGAAAAAAAAAGATTGGTCTTTTAAAGTTCATCAAATTGCACATGTCAACCATTAAGTAAAATTCTACACTTGAAAAACAGCAAAATGCTTCATGTATGGGAAAGGAAAATACCACGTGTATTCATTTCACATGTGAAGCAAAGGGAAGTCTAAGTATTCCAACCCTTAAAGAAACATAATCCAGAGTTTATATCAGATGGTTTATGGGAGTTTATTGGAATATACAACAGGGTTCATGTCGTGTGTCACAAGGTGAAGCCTGTTCATGGGTGATTTACAAGCTGCATGTGCCGGTGTTACTGTAATTTATAGGACGCAGATGGTCCTGGGGAGCCCCACTGACTTGTAGCTGAATCAGGACCTAAGCCCTGTGTGTCATCTGCTCTGGGTACCTCAGGCTCACTTCCCAAAATTACGCACCGACATATTTCTGCTCTTAACTAGTAGATACCAGACGCCCTTACAATGTTATAAACACAACTTTAAAGTGTGAAACTATGGAGAAATGGAAAAATATTTAGGCTAGAAGAACACATGATTTTCCCTCCTCTGCCCAAAAAAGGGTACTCTCAGTATCTTAACTTCCTTTGGGTAGTGTTAATTGATTGGTTTGTCATATTATATTGGTAATAGAGGAACAAAAGGATACATTTCTTTTTCAATGTGTATACACAGTGGATCTCTGCTACACACCCCTCCAAAAGAATCCTTAAAAGGGAAAGAAGAAGGCTCTATTTTTAATATCTCTTTCAAATATAAAGCCCCCTTCATCTCTAGCTACCTTCTAAAGCTGTTTTATTAAATGTATCTGTCTTACAAATTGTCTTTGTAACCTCAAAGTATGTGGTTCTATTGGATGGCATAATAATGGGAGATGGATGTTTACAGAATTGAATGTAAATGGGCTGACCTTTTTCCAAAGATTATTGCTTCAGGACTTTAATCTCAAATTAAGGTACATGTGTTGGTTTTGAACTTGCTTTCAGTGCCTTCACTGGAAGAATGTAGCTCTCCTTGTTTTGGTGCTAACACATTTCATGATACCTTTGAACCTCTGTTGGCCAAGGGGCAGATGGAAAGAAAAGGACCCTTGAAGCTCCAGTTTCACGGCTCAGACATCTCCCTTTGAGGCCTTTGTTGAGAAATTAAATTGAACAATCCAGCAATCGCAAACATGTGCTGTAGTAACTCTTTCCAGCATTTTTGCACATGGCCACCAAAAGCTCCTCCTATTTCTCTATGCTGGCCAGCTCTTGCAGTTCTTTGAGCTATAGAAAAGACAAAAAGTGACATTTCTAGTGTGCTCTTTAGGAATTTAGCAGAAAACATGGTACCACACCTTTACCCAGCACTGCCCAATCAAGAGATAATATGAACTACATATTCAATTCTGCTTTCTAGTATCCATGAGGAAGAATGAAAAGAAAGTAGGGAAGAAAGGAAGGACGAAGATGTTTTGCACAATGAACATCAAAGTATCACTGATTTTTAAACATATTTTTTGTATTATGCCTTCAAAATCTGTACCTGACCCTTTGAGCACAGCTCCATTCAGACCAGTTCATTCCCAGTGCTTCACAGCTACACATGGCTGGTGACTGCTGTGCACTTGTAGAATGCTTCACTTCTGAAAAAGCCAATCTAGAAAAACTGAAGTAGGTGACAACCCTTATGACCTTTTCCATAAGTGGTCATTCATACTTTGTAATACTTTAAAAAAATCTATATGACATGTATAGGTATGCATTGTTTTCCTATAGAGCAAAGGAAAATAAAAAGTCAAAAGGAGAACCAGAAGGAGAGCTGCAATAGAAATAAAATTGACAGCCTCTCAAAACTCAGGTGGCACTTTCCTTTTCCAGTTAATTACAGTTTTAATTACATGGCTTCTTGCGACTCCTTGATACCTAATAAACCAGACTCTGTGGGGCAGCCAAGTTGGGCTTTGCTTGAACTGCAGGTGTAAGACTCAGCATGCAACATAAATCAACTTCTTAAACACGTTCCCAGGGTGGGTTCAAGCTTTTTCTTCCTGTTTGCTTGTAAAATCACATCTTTTCAACATTGCTGGTAAAGAAATGATTGAAGAAGATATGGGTTGAATAACGGCTTTGTATTCCTGACTCTATTGGCCTGGCATAAAACAATTTACCTTAGATGAAATAGACTAGCAGAATACATGATGTGGCTTCTTTTATTTTTTTTCTCCTTCAGTCTTATAAATAATATATATGCCTAAGTATTGATCATTTCATTTAGAAAAACAAATGCCGATTAGAGGAAACAAAAATGAAGGCCCTGGGAATACCCTGAGATTTCTAATTTGAGTACTTGGAACCCCTCAGACCAGGGGAGATGAATTCATTCCAAGAAAGTACTGTGTGAGGTCAATCAAGTTCAAACTGGGCAGAGTGTGTGTCAATTTCACATGCACAGTGGCAGGGGGCTCCCTGACAATAGAAACAAGTGAGCAAGGAGAGCAATCCCAAAGTTCTCGTTGGCTGAAAACCCTGCAGCATCTGATGGCATTTTCAGCAGCTTGCAATTTAGCCTCAGCAGCAGGAAAATCTGCAGTTGATCAGCTCTGCCACAACTAGTAAATGTCACCATGGTAAATGTGGATTTCAATGGGAGGTTTTGCAGTGCCTAGTGATAATTCTGCCAGTTCTCCTCCCTTCCCTCCTCCATCCATAAAGAGAAAGCACAACATATGGTATTTGCATGTTATCACAAAATATGAGATACATGGTGAAATAAATTGTGTATGAAGGGGGCTTCGCCCATAATTTCTGGTAATTTCAAAAACATGAAAATGGCTTTTGAAGGAGGAGAGAGAGTCTTTCTCCTTGGAGGGAACTTCAAAACATATGACATACTTTATAAACACGAAAGTACTTACCTTGCCTAGGCCTCTTTCTTCTCCTCAGGGTCCTGTCTAATCACTGGTGATGCCTGTGTACTAACAAGAGACCATTTTCCAGACAGGAATGATTTGAACTCAAGTTCCCTAACAGTGAGATTCTGTTATGAGTAGGAGAGTTCAGGGAAGGCTGTTGAGGAAAGGATGCAAATTAATCCCCATCTTCTTGTGAAAGGAGATCCAGAGTTGGTTCATGATTTGTTATTGCTCCCCCCAAGTTCCTGTCCACAGTGCTGAGTCCTAAAACCTGTCTCATCTCCAGGGCTCTGTATTCTGCTTCTTGAATTAATCTTTATATATTGGAGATTCTTCTAGACAACAAGGATCAAATTCATAAACTCAGAATAGAAAACACGATGAAATCTTTGAAAAGCTCTCACATCTGGCTCCAACTGACCCTAGGCCATTGTTGTATACACAATGAAGAAACTATATCCATCCACGTATATGCACATATACTCAAATTCTGGGCAATCAAGCAATTGCCTCTTTATGTATGTTTTTATATCAGCAGTGAAGAACCAGAAACTAGACTTTACAGATTGTTACTGCAACCACAGGAGCAAGTGGCTATCGATTTTCTGTTCACCAGTAGTCTTTACTTAATATAAATATGAGTTAGGATGAATACTAGTTAGTTACCAAGTATTTTGCAGAATCTGTTTCACTGTGAACTCAGGGCACTGGTAAATTACACTGAGCACCCAGTACTAAGCCTGGCACATAGTTAATGCACAACAGCTACTGGCTGAATGTAACAGAATTGAACTGGAATTAGAGCTTTTCATCATTTCTGGACAGGTTAGGATACAATATAGAATCTACAACACCAACTCTATAGTTGAGTTTCAAGTTCAATTGGTACACAACTAGAGAGTTCATGACTTTGTGAGGAAAACTAGGTAAGCTGCAGCTTAGACCTTTCCTGGATTCCTCATTCTAGTTTCTCAATTTGTGCTCCTGAATGGCCAAAACATGTCCAAGGAGATTTTCTACCCCTTAGTGCCAAAGTCATCTTCTCTGAGACAATGAAGGGAGGTGAGGGTGGTCAAGAAAAATCCTAAATAGTAATCACTAGCAAATAGCCCCAGAAGTGATCGGAAAGCACTTTCATAGATCTTTTATCAGTTAATCTATGTGACAATCATGTGCAATAAACATCAGGATCTTCATTTTACACATGAGAAAACTGAGGCTCAGATAAATGTGCCTGAGGTCACAAAGCAGATGAATAATTGACTCTGGGTTGATACTCAAGTTCTAAAACTAAAAGATTAGGTTCTGATTTACATAGTACTGTTTATGACAATGTAGTATGTTTGATAGTTTTTAAAATATTTTTGCCTCAATCCAATGCCTGTTTTCTTCCCCAAAGTAACTACCATCTAAAATTATTTTAGTATTTTTAAGGAAATTTAAGTGTATATACAAGTATATACTTGCACACATAAAAGCAGGGGCATAGTACCCATTCTTCTCTAAAAGTGCCTTTCTGAGAGTTGATGAACATTTATGTAGATTCCCATCACATATGAAACTAAAAAATTGGTTTTATGAATTTGTAAATGGATTTTTACCATTTTTCTATTGGTAGGTATTTAATTTTTTTTTAATTTTAAAGAGAATAAAACCAGTAAACAGTGCAAGTTGGATGTGAGCCAGGAAAAGAAAAGCTATTGTATTCCAAGAATCCATCATGCTTGGGGGACCAACTATCCAGCAACTATCCAGCCTTCCTGGTAAGCAGTGCAAGCCACAGACTAAGAATCAACACCCACCGCCCACCCCCACTAACAACTGGATGGTTCCGGGGATAACCTGAGTTGATATAACTAAGGTACATAAAGAGACTAAGCACTTGTACTGTTTGGTTGATTATGCAGGCCTGCGGCCAGCAGTCTGAGCACCTCTTGGGAGGATGACAGTATGCCATACAGCAAATATGGGGGATTTCCTTCTATCTTGTCTTTGGAGTCCAATATTGTTTTCACTGTTTTGCTTTGTTCTGATTAATTGCTTTGCTTTACTTAGTACTCTGTTTTGACTGGTTTTATTGTGTTTTGTTTTTGGTTTGATTTTGCTATACCTGACAGAATACACAACTATTGTGAAGATAACAAGATATACTATGGTAGCTATTGTTATTATCCTGGTATCTGCTCTGAAGTTCTGTACCAGTTTTGCTGCATTGTGATTGGTTTTGTTCTGTCTTGCTTTGTTGTATTTTACTATCTTTAAAATAAAAAAATAAAGAGAATAAAACCAAACCAAACAGAATAAAAGTGATCAGAACAGAAAAATGAAAGCAGCATAGGACTTTAAAACAAGACAATAGGAAATCAACAATAGCTACCATAATGTCTCATTTTCTTCAAAATAGTTATCCACACCATCAGACATAATAAAATCAAACCAGACATCAAATTCACACTGTATAAACTGAAAGTTGGTAAGTTCATTTGAAGTATGGCAAAAATCTAAAAGAAAATGTACAGCCTACTAAGATAAGAAGTAATTAACAGAAGAATTAAATTTCCATTACCAAGTCAGAAGTAATTAACCCTTCTTGAACGTGAATTGGCCAGATTGTTTATAAACAACTATATACACATACATATGTACACGAGCACATATGTATATATCACATGTATATTAATGCCAATAATCCCTTTCCCCTTGCTTATCTGATTAATTCTTAGAGAAAGCTCAGATTAGCTATCCATTTTCTTGTGGTTAATTTTCCACAGCTTAACCACTCTTAAATTAAGTCCTTCCAAATAACATCGTTCTCATTATTATGCTTTGTCCACATAAAAAGGAGCAAGGAAGGGAGAAAAAAGAGGGACAAACTGAAGGAAAGAAGGAAGAAAAAGAAGAGAAGATAAAATCAACTTCAGAAATAAATTCTTTAAACATATTTTCAGAATAAGTATGAAAACTGCAATTACATTTCTTAATTGTCTTTCCTGCTATAATTTATCTCACAATGTTTTATTAGGTTGAGTATTTGGAAGAAATAAAAGGACCTTGCCAATAATTAATTAATTGTGCAATTAAAATCACACTCCTGAATTTCCACAAATGTTTAAGTAAATCATTTTTAAGAGAAATAGTATGTAGTTGCCTTTCCAGATGTTCCAAAGACAAACAAATGTGTTAATTAGCATACTTCCGGATTTGAACTATATTTAAGTCTCTCTTTTATAATACTGGCTTTTATTTCTACCTTAAATTTCTTGAGTAAATGGAGGTCAGAACTGGCTTACTACCAATAATTAATACTGGAAGAGAATAAATGAATGTTTTTAGAACTGACAATTAAATTTAAAGGGCAAATAAGCTATGTATTATTTTCATGAATTAGGACAGTCTACCGAAGTTAAGATTAGAAGAAAATCAACCTAATGGAATCATAATGAGCCTCACTTTCTAAAACATCAGCAAACAACTTTTTACATGTAATCTTCACAGATTACTCTGGGAAGAAAATACCATTATTCTCATTTGTGACTGAGGAAACTGAGTGAGAGATTGCTTGGTTTCAGGTAGTGTGTTGATGAGTTCGTTAACACTGCCTCTAAAGACTGAATGTCATGTATGCTATTTTCACTACTAAGATCTTTCTCCCAGAAAATCAGGATTTAGATAAATCAAAAAAGAATTAAAGAGAGATGTGTGAAAGAAGACAAGCAGAAAACTTTCTCATGGCAAGAAAGAGTCTGTAAGAAATTACTGAATGAACCATGAATTTGAATAGAAAGGAGGAAAAGCTGTAAAGTTTTAAAATAAAGATGTATTTTCTGGTAAAGATATATTTTCTGCTCTTCTTTAGCAAAAGTGATGGCCTGGGGGAAGGAAGGAAAAAGGTTGGCAGAATGAGACCTGCTCAACAGCACTCTTCAGAACTCCAAAGTGATCAGGACAGAGGGTGAGCAAAGGGTAAGGGGACATTTTACTGGTTTACAGTCATGTAGATGGGGCATCTCTTCCAATATCACGTCATTACAGGAAGAATAATAAAGCTATCAGAGGAGAAGTTACAGCAACAATCAGGAAAGAAAAAATAAAGACATAAAGTGGTTTCAAACTTTTTTAAACAAGCACACAGACCCACTCCTAGAACACAGCAAGAAAGAAAAGAATCATATTCCACGAAGAAGAAAAATCAGAGAGCTAGTCAGACATTCAGAATTGTAACCAAAGGTATGGGTTAACAGACTAAGAACTTGCCCTGGGGACTCCAGAGAACTTTATTTTCAAGAAGCCATAGATCCAAAAATCTAAGTTTATATTAACTTATTCATTTAGAAAATGCTGAAAGCTATGAAAAGCAGCAGATTTTCCTTCAGAATAACCAGAAGAAAAGGAAGAAAAGGAGGGGGAGAAAGAGGAGAGCAAAGAGGAAAAAGAAGAGGAGGAAGAGAAACTGAACGAATGGGGAATCAGATAATATCTGGCGAGACTGTCACATTTTAAGGAAAAACACTTTCTTTAAAATATTTCTAAATGCTATGGTAGGTATTTCCTTCAGTCCTTCATTTCCCCACAAACAAACAAACAAAAAATAACCCATGATTGGATTCAATTATCATTTTTAAAATGTGACATCAAGGTTTCCAACTTGACCAAAATCACATAGGCATTAATAGGCAAAGAAAAAATAAGGAAGCCGACTTGTGTCTTTCAGTTTTTCTGCCTGGCTTGTAACCACTAAGCCTGTCATCAAGAGGTAATAAGGCTCAGAGAGAGACTGGCCCCACTCAGAGAGAAGGAAATTCCAAGTGGATCCCACAAACAAGGAGTGGAACAGAATGTACAGAACGGGTCTGCACTTTATTTCCACTTTAAATTCCTCTGTCCATTTTTCCGTAGTGAAATACTTTAAAAGTCCTGAACTGGATTTAGGAAGTCTGTCAGTTAAACTACTACTATATTTGCTAATGTGTGTGAGTCTAGTCACCTCGTGGGGAACACCATCAGGGAGGCTCTCTTGTTCAAAACAAAACAGAAAGATCCTCTCACCATCCTCTTCTGGTGCTCCCCAGTTCACAGGGATTCCAGACTTTCGTTTACAGACAACAATTTCCAAATTTTCTCGGCTTTTGGTCCAGGAATCACTGAGACAATGGTGAGTTGCAGTTTAGTTCATCACAAAAATAATCTTGTCTTTAATTATCATAAATCAGTGATACAGCAGGGAGTAGAGATAGCAGGTAGACTTTTATGGAAGAGATTATGAACAGTTATCAAGCTTGCTTTAACAAAATTCATCATCTTAGAACAATCAAACATCCATGGAACAAGGCTTTAAATTCTTTGACAACACGGGATAAAGAAACCCAGATAACTATAAAGACTCTGTTATATGTATAGCCGTAGAACTGGTGTTGAAGAGTCAGGAAAGTATTTACTGTAAAGGGGAAAAATCTAAGACATTGGCAGGCATTGATAAAAAGTATCTGAAAAAGTGGAGGGGGAAAAAAGCCCTGGAACATTTACAGGGAATCATAAGGGATTTTGAAAGACTCAAAGGGAAAAAGAACTCCATGGCTAGTCAGAGATGTGGCTGAGGGTCTGCAAAGCTGCTCCCGCAGGCAGAGCGGAGCACAGCAGAGCTGCCTTGGTGGGGAGCCGACCACACCATTCCGCGGCCCCCTCCCATGGCTCCCATCAGACCTTTGAGGAACCCTCAGCCACGTGACTTAGGCACCACAGTGCATACGTTACATCCAGATAGCCTCAAATGTGGAGCAAATGTGAAGGGGAGAGAGGCAGTTAGCTGATTCGAGAGAATTGAATCCAGACCTCTGAGACAAACCTAAATGGCTTGGGGGAGGAAAAAAAAAAAAGGGAAATGAGAGCTTCTCCCACCTCAGCTGAGTCTCTCCTTGACTGAGGGCTACTTCCTGGCCATGTAATCTGAACTTGTACATGGAAGCAAACTAGAGCGGCTCAGTTCTTGCTGTAATGCCTTTCTGTCACCATCTTGAAATCCTAAACATGTTTTGAGCATGGGCTCTCACATTTGCAGTTTGCACTGGACCCCGTAGATGACATTGCTCATCGTACTCTCTTGACACAGTCAGCTATGCTGTCGGGGTCCTGTGACAATGTCCAAGGCAGGGCACTTTTGATCTGTCACCAGCAGAGCACGAAGAAACATAAAGGAAGCTGATGGCTTTAATGATAAAGTGAGAAATTCAAGGAGATAGGATTATTCTCTTCGTAGAAAGAGGTTGTTTGCCTGTTTGGTTTTGGTACTGGGAGTCAAACTCAGGGCCTCCTCAGGCTGGAGTCCACCACTGAGCAGCCTCCCAGACCCTTTGGAGAGAATTTGACCAAGGATTTATTTTCTATTGTTCAGCAACATTGTATCTTTTTAAAAATTCCATTAGGCTGCAACATGGTGCAGTTTAAAGAGACAGGGTTGTGATCTCCAGGCTAACAAGAGACAAAATGCCTCACTGACTCAGCCTGATTTTGTATGAATTAATCCTTCTGACAGGGAAACCTTTGTTACGACCCAAAGTCCTGCTGTAGTGGTGGTTGTAGAAGGGACCTAATGAGTTCATTGCCTTGTAGGGAAAAAAAGCACTGAACTGGTGGGCTACAAGCCGGGGTATGTGTCATGTAAAAGGAAGTATTGGAGAAGTCAGTCTGGGGACCTCAAAGGATACGTCATTCCTGGGTTGCTTTAGATTCAGATACTGTTTAATTCTGATCCTGGTGTGGGCAACTTTCTGGCAACATCTTCACAAAAGAGCACACTGCTTCTGTAGCACAGAAGGTCCATATAAATATATTATGTTTCAATAAATAAGTAATATAATTAAAAATAATCTTTTCCATATCCCAAATTCAGCACTAAAATTAAACAAGCCCGCACATATTCCAGAGACAATAACTGAAGGGGAGGTGGGAGCTAAGGAAACAGATGAAAACAATATAAAGACATGCAAAACTGCTATTAGCTTGGGATAGATAAAAAGAATTTCAAAATTATAGCTTTTGGTAATGTTTAAGTTGAGACTCTAGTAATCTGGGTGCAATTGTACTTGGGGGCATTTGTTCTTTGTTGCAAGAAAATAGATTAAGAAAAAAAAATTGAGCTGCTAAGCTCACCACCAGAAAACAAATCTTCAGAGGGATGTAACCCTTTGAAAGAATGTGTAAAGTCTATCACCGCAGGGCTGCCAAATTAGGACAGCCAGCCAGAGCTTACCAGGCATGTTTTAGTGATGGAAGTCAATTTAGAAATCATTCACTTTTGCTTTGCTGGTGCTACTTTCTGGGAGGAAAGGACTTTTATGGAAAGGCAACAGAAAGTAAAGAAGAGTAAAGGAAGTTTGTGCAGTTGACACTACCAGCCTATGGTGGCTGTTGGTATGACTGATTCATCACGGAAGGCCCAGAGAACATGGG
Organism: Hydrochoerus hydrochaeris; assembly: GCA_004027455.1. Lineage (NCBI taxonomy): Eukaryota > Metazoa > Chordata > Mammalia > Rodentia > Hydrochaeridae > Hydrochoerus > Hydrochoerus hydrochaeris. Next base: position 156,109 of record PVLA01002506.1, read on the forward strand.
ACATTCTAAACTCACACAGGTTAGAGCCGACCTAGTGTTTAAGCGTAGACCTGCTGACCTAGCCTAGGCCTCCCAAATAGAGTGGTGTGAGAAATATACCAGGGTACCCTGCCCCAGAGAAGTACAAGTGAACCATCTGCCTTCTCCTCTCCTGGAAACCCTGAGGCCATCTTGTATCATGGCCTGGGTAAAGTCATCTTTGTTCCATGAAAATCTGAGGACACATGATGAAAGTTTTTCAGGAATGTGGGTCCACAGTCTGACTGAGACAGTTCTAAGAAGCCGTTTCTGCCCTGCTTCATTGGTTATCACAGTTAACCCTAACCATCACTTCTACAGCCAGCTTCACAACCACACATGGGCATGAATCAGTATATAGTCACTGTTGTATTGGGACCCGTTTTCTACACTGAAGAAATACTGCATAAAAACATGATTGTCATCTCAAGAAGCCCAAACATTGGCGTATCTGAATTTCTGAGGAGCTGGCGTGCTAGAAACTACTGCATCAGAATAATCTGGAGACTTGCTAAACAGACAACTAATGACCCCTGTCTCTGGGATTTTGACTCAGTGGTCTAGGGTGGGGCAAAAGAATTTTTCATTTCTGACAAGTTTCCAAAGGATACCAATGCAGCCAGTTCACAGGACTGCATTTTGACAGCCTTTACCTTATATTCTATGTGAAGGGACTTTGGCTTCACCAGCCATAGCCTTTGGAGTGCTACAGGGCTGAAGGCTCTTTCCAAAGAGAAGACTGTCACCTGGATGCTCCATTAGAATTTTCCAGGGTTGTCTTCAGCATTAATATCAAGAACAAGGCTTGTAAATAGCTTTTGCATCTGCTTTCCTGTGATAACTTCTACCCAGGCTCTTGTTCTCTATCCTGAAAGATGATTTGAACAAAAAATAATGTCAGGGCCCCAAAAAGATTCCCCTATTCCTCCTGGGGTGTAAAGTTAAGCAAGTGGGCATGATATAATGGCTGCATGAACACTGGCAAGACTGAGGATGCCGAAAGATAATTGGAGGAGGAAAGGAGAGCACAGGTAACTATGCTTGGCGGAAAGAGCACCGAACCAGCTGGAAATTTCTAGATCAACCATTTCTATGACCTCAAATCTCAAATTCCAACTCAGAAGGAGTCAATAAAAATTTTCACTGGAAGAGAAAAATATAAAGGCAGAACGCTTTTCTTAAGAAATGGTAATTACCATTTAAAGAGGCCGTACTTTTTTAATATTCCCATAACTCTTGTATTCTTTTGGTTGAATTTAACAGACAGATTTCTCCTTCTAATTGTGTTTCCTATGAAAATAAGATAATTGGTTTCAGAGAACTGTTATTTACAAATTAGTTTATTTTCCCATTTGTATTTTAATTTTTTGCTTAGCTCTGGTCACAAATTCTATAAGCTGTGCATTTTAATTTATAATTAAATAACCAAGTAATAATAGAACATTACTAATATGCTTGTCATAAAAATAAGTAGTTTAAAAGAAAAGTATAATGTATGGGGACATAAAATATGAAGAAAATATTGAAATACATGTTAATTTAAAGATGAAATTTGGTTCCTAATTTGCCATTATTATACTCTCAACTCAATTCCGTCACTGTCTAGATGTGTTTTGGACACTGTGGGGAAAACCAATAAACCAATAAACATGAAATAACTTCATAAACATCAAAATGTGAAAGATGGTAATTAATGAACAGAAGTGTAAAATGATGTCATTATTCCTGGAAGAGTTTAATATGACCCTAACAGCATCTGAGTCAACATTACCACCACATGAGCGTTTCTTCTACAGTCATGCTGCTGAGGGTCATCATGCTCCACTTAAACCATTTCTAATGCTAAAACCATGTGAAGGCACTGCACACTGATGGACCCCACCAAATAAGACCAACAGCAGGCACAATGGGCAACCAATGAAAATAGAGAAACACCTGCCATAGCTTCCACTCTCGCTCCTCAGCTGTAGGTCCCACACGCCTGCTTCGTTAGAGGTCTCCAGAGAAAAAGAACCAATAAAAGATGGAGTGTGTGTGTGTGTGTGTGTGTGTGTGTGTGTGTGTGTGTGGAGAGAGAGAGAGAGAGGGAGAGAGACAGAGACAGACAGAGACAGAGAGATGTGAGATTTTGGTTTTAAGTAATTTCATCACAGAATTTTGGAGATCACAAGTTTAAAATTTAGGGGATAGGTGAATGTGCTGGAAATTTGAGTAAGAGTTGATACTTCAGTCCCAGTAAATATTTCTTCTTTTTCAGGAAACCTCAGTGTTTGCCCTGTTTGGATGTGGACCATTCATATTGTCAAAGGTTATCTGCTTTACTCAGAGTCTGTTGATGTGAATTTCATCACTTCTAAAAGACACCTTCGCAACAGTATTCCACTTGGTGTTTAACTAAACATTGGGGCATCATGGCCTAGTCAGTCTGATACACAGATGTAATCACCACGTCAGTCCTTCCAAAAGTGGTCCTACTGATGCATCAGTTAACATCTTGGCTATGCCAAGAACAAAGGTTTCCTTTCTCGGCTTTATTTGTCTCTAGAGTCACATTTTGGGCCTGTCTTTGACTCATTCCTATTTGTGGGAGATGGCTAAGTCTGCCTGATTAGTAAATCCAGGAGATGTCACCAAGTGTGATAGGAGAGGAAGAGAGGAGTCCAAATGGGCCTGCTTGGAGCAGAAGTCCCAAGCAGGGCTCTGCTTGGGAGCAGCCTGCAGGCACTGACTTTCTCCAGGCATATTGCCCACTTACTGGCCAGACTTGATTCCTCACAGGAGGACCTGCAGTTCTGAGGCTGTATCTGTGGTGGGACTAGGACATGGGATTAGCATGGCTATTAAACCATGACACAAGTTTCCTCTGGAAAAGCTGACATTGGATTTCTGCCTATTTTGAGTAGTTCTCATTTAGTTCAATAATCTGAGGAGGAGGCATGAAGTGGTTGTTATCCCTAAATCCTTATAAGCCTCCATCTTCGTAATGTGCTCTAATTTGTCCATAACCTCTTAGAAATGGACACACTAATGGGAGCCAGTCTCCTTTGGTCACCTCATATTGCAGAATGAAAGGAAGGGACCCCTTCCTCTCTCTGTGACCCTCAGAGTCACCAGTGTGTGCTGTCTCTTCTAAGTTATGTGAATTTGAACATGCATTAATCTTTGTTAGACTTAGGCTTCCAATTCACAAAATAAGGCTAATATCCCCTGTTCTATAGAGATGTTGCAAAGGTTAAATTCAATGAGGTTATGAATCTAAAGCATCTAATGAAAATTCTAGTAGATACTAGCTAGCTGTTTAATAAACAGATAACAATCATAATAAATTTTTAGACATCTGCTATAGTCTTGGCTCATGTTAAATTCTCCTATAGTTTATATTTGTTTAATAAGCTTCTTTATCCTAAATGTGAATGTTACATTTCATCAGTTTCAAATATGAATCATTTAGGTGTACTATTTACTGAATTTGCCTTTCCAAATTGCATACTGACTGCATGTTACTGCACATTCTTTCTAATTCTTGTAAATCACATTTACTGTCTGATTTTGACTCTTTAAATTTCTTGGGAAGAGTTTTCTTTCTATTAGTTACAAATCTCTCTAAAATTATGTTTTCTAGATTTACTGTGTCCCTAAACATCACATTGGAGATTTTGTCTTATTTAGGCTTTTCTTATTTGTTTATTCACCAAGCATTTATTGATCTCATTCCTATATAAAAGGCTCTTGACTTGGTTAAGGGGTTGCCAAAATAAAAGATCTAGTCTCTGTTCTCTAAACTTCTAGGCCAATGTGACCACATGATCACCACACAGCAGGTATAACACAGCATGGCCAATGTTGCAATGGGAAGCTATGAGTGTCAGGAACCAAGGGGATCAGAGTTCAGGACAGCCTTCCCTAAAGGTAAGATACTTACCTTAAGTAAGTACAGGAAGATGCACAGGAAGAGGTTTTACCAAATAAAGAAAGCAGTGTCTTAATGTTAGGAGACATAACCCATCCAAAGGCACAGCATGATGAAGAATGCAGACATCAAATGAGGGAAGTGTCAAAAAGGTCAGATCTAGGTAACCTAATGTACAGCAGATGCACCATGAAGAACCAGGAATATCATGCAAATAGGAATGTCTTGCTCCACACTCACGAAAGAGCAACTGAAGAATTATACACCAGAGAATATTTCATTGATGTGAGCTAGATTTAAAAAAATCACTATAGCCTTGGATGAGAGGAGAGAAATACTCTTGTTGAAGAGGATTCCTACTGTAGTCCCAAATACTGTGTGCAGTCACCAAGTATGGTAATCCTCTTTCTACTTTTCCTCACCATCCAAAAAGTTATATTTGTAATCCCACTGAGATGTCATTGGAATCCTTGCAAGTTGATTCCAATCTACCACCAACAATGCAACCCATGGCGAAAGTAAAAACACCAAGACATATTCCAAGTTAAGGGCAGGCATGGGGTCCTAAATCCAATCCCCATGAGGACATGTGTGGACAAAGGCCTTGGTTCTAGGCCTCTCCCAGAAATTATTATTTTGTGAAGAAGGCAGGTGGCTCAGGGATGAGTGACAGTAAGGATGGTAGGAATTATGTGAGTAACTTGAGCTGGCTGGCCAAGTGCAAGAATGGCATCTCTGTAAATTGCAGAGATAAAGATATGCAGAAGGATCAATTCACATAGTCTAATTTAGGTAGCAATGGAATTGTTTTTGGAGGCTGACCATTCGGTTTCTTATATGCAAACTCCTGTGCCCTGGGGAGTCATATAGCCTCTTTATCTTGAGGCTCGTACCCAGTTGACATTCCCGGAGCTATTGGCTCTAACATCTCACTGGGCTCATATGCTGTACAGAGAACACTATTCGAGGAAACAGGACTGTCTGCTGGCTTTAGACATTACATGTTAGCACCTCAGCTAGCCTTATTTGCAATACTTAGTGCCAATTGAAGAGAAAAAGAAATACCCTAGCCAGCTTTTTACATATCAAGTATAAGGAAATAAGCCTCCAAATAATCAAAGTTGTAGTAATTGTTTTTCATTCAAGAAGAATCACTGGAGTTGTCTCCCACAATTCCTAGTCCCATAGCTAAGAGTAAAATGCTCCTAAAGAAAGTCCACAGCATAAGACTTCTTGTTCTAAGTGCTGGATTGTAAAGATATTACAAAAGTAGAAGTTACAATGGTTTTCCAGTAAAACAAGTAAACAGAGTCAAGGATTTCAGAGGTGGGTGGGGCCTCACCATGCCATTGGACCTAGTCCCTGCTTTGATGTGGGAACTGGCTTTACCAACCACATGACACAGCCATTTCTCATTATCCTCAGGTCATTGATTCCAGGATGCCGTGGATACCAAAACCTGCACATGCTCAACCTGTTATAAAAAATAGTGTAGTATTTGGGTGTAACCTACACACATCCTCCTGTGTACTTTAAATTACTCATAATACCTAACAGTGTAAATGTAAGATATGTTACATTTTATTGTTTTAAGAATAATGAAAAGAAAAAGAAGTCTATACACGTTCAATAAAGATACAACCACCAGAGGCTTAAATTCAATTTCTAGCCACAGCTGGTTGAATCCACAAATATGAAGCTTTCAGATGTGAAGGACTGATGGTGTGGCCAATGCAGCTGAAGCAACCGGTCCAGTAATAGAGACCCCAATAGTGGGCAGAGCATCAGGAAGCAGTTACCTGCTCTGCCCAGAGACCCCCACCCAAATGGAGGAGCCTTCAGAGTGAAGAGTCATGGAACAGACACATGGTTTCTCACTTCAGATCCCCAGAAGGGAATCCCTGCATTCCATTCTTGACAACACTCCCACGAGTTCCTTTCCATAAATACTTCACCCAGGTTAAAAAGTGCTTAATAAAATAATGCCTGTAATGCATGTAATGTTGGAATGATTAGATCTTTGTGGATCATCAAAATATTACTCGATAGAATCAGTAATATTTTTCTCTTACTGTCTGAAATATTTGTGATCAGTATATTATACATGATAAAAAATAGCTTTTATTTTAGGAAGCAAATGTGATTCTGAGTCACAAGGGATGATCAAAAATATTTTGAGTGTTTAAATTTTAAAACACTCTTCAAGATCGCATCTACCTTATCCTTCCTTTCCTTAATTTGATGAGCAGAAGCTAAGGGATATGAACTTTATCTATACACTACCACAGTCTTGCCAACAATGGTCTTACTCCATAACATGTTTTAAATTCTCTATTTTAAAATAATAGCAAAATTTGAGGAGATTTATTTTTGAGAATGGAAACAAGGTAAAAAGTTGCTCTTATTTTCTCATAGATTCTTAAACAATATCAGGTCTTCTGAAGAGTTCTAGCTAATTCTAGCAGGTCCAGGAGCACAGACTAATTTCCAAAGGAGTCAGCCTTTGAGCCACGTTCTAGCCCCAGCATATTTTAGCATCCTCCCTTATAAGGAGCAACAGTCAGACTTGTCAACTGAAGAGCAGGGAAAGCATTGTTTTTGCAAAGGAAGAAATGAAAAGTCTAGGGTGTGAATGACGTGAAAGATAAAAGCTGTAAAGATGGACAGATGTGTTCTTTTGTCAAGAAAAACAGGAGATAAGATGATGCATAACAATGGGAAAATGCTTTATTTCACTGTTTAACAAACATTACAGCTATTTGTGTAACATCTATGACATGCCAGTCATTCGCAGAACTTAACACATATTAGCTCATAGGCTACAGCAACCCTGTGCAATGGATACTATTATTTTTCCTATTTTACAGAGGGAAAAAAACTGAGACATGAAGAAGTGAACAGTTCATGCACCACCATACAACTGGAAACTAAAACTGAGGCAGTAGGCTTTCAACATGATGCCAAGAAGAACTGCTCTTAGCTGTATTTTGTTCTTGTAGATATTATTAATAGAAAATTCAAACAGGATATTAAATCATTTGTTTTAGTTGCTGTCAGTTGAATCAAGTTGTTCTTAATTCACACCTTGGGGGAATTTACTTTTAATTTCTTCGTTGTACGTTCCTGTAGCAAATATTATTGTCAAAACCATGACTGGAAGATATAAAATAGTCATGAATACTGGCTTTTGTATAAACATCTGCTTAATTTAGGCAACACAGATCAAATTAAGGCTGCAATCTCTTGCTTACAAAAATTTCATTTATTTTACATGTAAGAATTTGTTTCTGTTGAGCTCCAGGATTTACAAGTAGGCATATTTATTTGGTTTGGCCTAGGTCTAGTGTGCTGCTGGGTTTGTACTTCCTAGAATATTGTATCTCTTACTCTTCTCTCTACACAAGCAGAGACATCAGTGATAAGTGCATTGGAAAACTCTAAACAAACAAGAAATTGTTGCATGCAAAACTGTATCATTGCAATGTATAATACTTGGAAATGTGTTGTTGGAAAGATCAAATCTTTATGAAGTCATCAAATTATACATTTTGATGTTTCATATAACCAGCAATACTTTTATTGCCTGAAATATTTGGGATGAATATATGGTGCACAACAAAACAAAATATTCTTATTTTGAGAAGCAAATCTTATTTAGAGTCACAAGGGGTGATCAAATAATATTTTGAATGTTTAAATTTATAAACACTTATAGTAAAAGATGCATTGCCAAGAACAATGGAATGAGTGTATTTCTAAGCAAGGGAGGGTATTTTTAATATTATGAGAGAATTAATGGAAATGTGTCTTTTGCCATGTAAGTGCTTTTATTTAAACATTTGCCATGATTTTGGAATTCATTAGTAAAATATTTATTGTTATGTCTGTCAAAAAAAGTTACAGTGTTTCCTGATCTACCTTATTCACTGGATCTGGTACCATGTGACTTCTAGCTCTTGAAGTAAAGTAAAATGAAAGTAAAAATAACTGTGAAAGGCAAACATTTTGAATCTGTTCAGGACTCGAGGCAGCCATGATGACATGACTAAAAACCCTCACAGAAGAAGACTTCTAGAACTTCTCAGAAAGTGACATGTATAGAGAGATAAATGTATGCAAAGCAAGGAGGGATGGGTATTTCAAGGGGGAATTAAGGGCAATGTGTCTTTTATCATAATAATATTTTAATTTAAAAGTTCAGCATATTTTATTACAATTCGAATAAAGCTAAAAACCATATTTTTCTCCAAATCCTAAAAGCTTCCATTGTAAGCTCCTATTTTTCATCTGCTCTTTGGAAGTTCAGAAAGTCAGTTCCAAACTGTTCCTTTTGTGGTCTCTGAATATTCTCACAGAAAACATTCTTGTATTCCTACTTGACACTTGTATCAGATATATAATATGTCAGTATTTACAAGATAGGTTTACAATGGCCACTTGCAGAGTCAGGTGAGGAAGACTGGAAAAGGCTTTCTGTGCACTGGCGACCCATAGGATCCAGTCAAAGGTCGAAGGCCTGCAGCTCACTCTAGTGTCCCTCATCAGGAGCCCAAAGGGTCTGCTCTAGACAGCTGAAGAGTGTGCTGGAAGTTAGGAGATGATGTCCAAGGCAGAGGTGAAGACCGGAGCTCCTCGGAAGAAACAGAAGCAAGGCTTCCTTCTTCAGTTCCCTTTTATTCTATTTAGGCTTCAAGCCTGCTGGTTGGTGCCACTCACACCCAGGTTGACTTTTCTGTCTTCAGTAAATCCCTTCAGATACACCCAGGACTATGTCGATCCAATGTAGTTGAGCGTTTCTTACTCAGATTGACAGAGTTAAGTAATATCTTTTTTAGATACCAGACTTGGAGTTCTCAGGTGACAGGTGCTTTCCACCCTTGGTGCCACCGCCTTCTTTGGCACCAAGAGCAGCAGGACAGTGATACTTCAAATTGCCATAAAACTTGACTTGATCTTATTTCTCCATTCATGGATTTTCTCTTTTGCATGTATTGTCCATACAACTGAGTCACTCAACACCTGTTATGTTCCAAGGACTGAAGAAAGGAGTACAAGCCAGAAAGACCTGACAGACTAGAAGGGAAGTTACAATAACAATAAAGCATGAAAGATAAAAGCACAACATGCAGTGGAAATGTGCAAAAAGCATATAAGTATCAGGAAAAAATGTGCTAATCTGTTGAAATAGGTCTTGAGCAGTGGTACTTCAGTTAGTTCTTTCAAATTAAATACTCAGTTTAAGGTCTTATCCAACTTTCACTTCATGAACAAAAATCTGTTCACAAATTTTAAAAACATAGTCTGTTTTGAGAGTGTTTTCTTTTTTATTTCTTATTAATAGCTAAATTTGTCATGCTATTTTGACCATACAGCAGCCTTTTTCAGACACTGACTCTACATCACATTCCCCCTAACTAAGCTCTCACTTCAATGACAGCACCATTGGATGAATACCCTTCCAACTTAGGAAGGTGTCTGGCAGCCCGCACTCCACACTGCCGCTCCCTGAAACGCCATCGGACTCTTCCTTTCCCAATCACATGGGCCTCTACTAGAATGTAAGCTTTTAGCGCGTAAGAGTTTAGAATTTACTCTTTGATTCAGCAGCTCTAATGTAAAATAAATAAATAAGTAAACTATGTTCATTCCAATAAAACAATAGGATTAGTTGATGATGGCAGTGATCTGGAAGAAAGCCAGCCTGAAAGCACACTGAACACCTCTACACAGGCCCCATTGCTGGCGTCTCTTTCAGAGGTTTCGCCCCTAGATCATGGTCCTCATTGCTTTGTAGTCCTAAAGACACATTAAGAATAACTTCTTCAAGTATTACAGTTTGCCAATAATAAAAGCAATAACACACATATAGCAAGCTTTGAAAAGATCAGAAAAAGTTTAAACAAGAAAACAAATACCCATATCATCCCACAATCGCAAATATGAAAGCTGTTCCCATTCGCCTGAAATCACTGTATACTATTTCTACAGGATATTTTGTTCTTTTGACTAAGCCTGATGCCCAGAATTTTTCATCATATTTTTTTCAAAGTGTTTCCATGGCTTTCTAAAACTCTAATGAGAAGATATATGACTTAACTATCCTCTTATTTCTGCTTGTTTACATGGATTCTACTTTATATGATTGTGTTATAATGGATATGTTTTTTTAGAACAACAGACACAGACATCAAAAGGATTCTTAACTATAAATCAACAGCAACTTTAAAATTTGAAGACACATTTGTATAGGTTAACAATCACAAATTATCCTTACTTTTTTACATGATCAGCTACACAGAAAATATATTTTATGGTGTTAATTTTTTATACCACCAACTGAAAAATACCTAGATTCATGGGTGCAGCAACATTTCATGGTATTTCTTCTAATATACTTAATATCCAGCACAAATGCTTAGGAAAGAAAGTTTTTATCTCTTTAAAACCGTGTGTATTAATTAGCTTTTCTGCATAACAAGTTACCCCAGACCCGAACTTAAAACAATGACAATTTTTCATCTCATCAGTTTGTATGGTTCTGGCATCCAGGTGCTGCTCCGATGAGGTTTTAGTGGAGCTGTAGCCATCTCACAGTCCAGGAGCTGGGCCGTGGCAGGCTCCTCACTGGCTGGTGGCTAGAGGCCCATTTCTCACTTTTCTGGTCCTCTCTGGAGAACTGCTCACAACATGGCGGCTGCTTCCTCCAGTGTGAGAGATGTAAAGGAGACAGAAAAAGAGAGGGTGTTGGAAACAGAAAAAATAGTTTTCTGTAACTTAGTCATGGCATCACTTTCAGCATATTCTATTTATCACAGGGATCAGTTTTGGAACAGTGTGTGTTATGCATTGAAAACTGGTGGTCAACTTAACACCAGCTGGATTACATCAGCATGGCGCTGGGCGTAGATGTTTCACCTGAGGAAAGTTGCCAGCATAAATAGTGATGTGGAGAAGGAGAAGTTATTCACATTAGCGTGTTAAGATGTAATGGGTTGAGGCATTGTGGGTTCTCCACATGTTGTCTGAGCCGTTGGTTCTCCTGGAGGAGCTCTGGTCCTCACATTGAGCATTGCTTCCTGGCTCCAGAGGGGAAGACGTGTGCCTGGAAGACGGTCTCCAGGAGAACTCGTCACTCTGGTTTCCTGGCATGTACTTGTCTGTGCTTGTCGTCAGAGAAGCTTGGGGCCTCTGTGTCACTGAGGATGGCTGTGGTGCTTTTCAGGACAGCCCTGGTCTTTGTTGTGTGACTTCTTGGCTTCAGTGTAGAACCCTCAACCTATCAGTACAGCTCCTTCACCCTGCTGGCATAGACTTTCTAGTTTCCACTGCTGACCTTTGGGTCTTCCCAGCATGGATCTGCAAAAGAGACTGGCATGAGTTCTTCTTGTGGGCTCTAGACTTCCATTTGGACTCATGGGAGGCGTTGTCATGAGCACTGGATCTTCCTCTGGACTCATGTGGGACATTGCTGTGGGATTCAGGCCCTTGGCTGAATATTCTGCATCTTTAGTGATGTGGATAGATTTCCTGCATTGTCCTGTGTTAAGCTTGGGTGACATCATAAAAATAATATTGTAAACTCCATGTCCTTATTCTAATTGTTCTCTGTATAACCTATGACTATAACAGTGTGAGAAGGAACCACACGAGAGTGTAAACACCAAGAGAAGGGATTTATATATTATATTAAACCTATAAAATCTTAGAGACTTTCACAGATAGTAACTTTTATGAAGACCCAAAATATAGTGCTGCTGATATAGTGGTAGCATGAAAGATTCCCAGAATATATACATAATAATCTTCTGTCAAGAAGCTCTTCAGAAATTAGCTCAGTGATGGAGGGCTTAATGTAGCACAGGTGAGATCCTGAGTTTAGTCCTTAGGACCAAAAAATAAAAACCAAAAGAAAAAAAAAGAAAGAAAGAAAACATTTCCTCATATATATATTGCAACGAGGAACTCTACTTCCAGTCTCAACTTCCTAAAGAATCTTTGTCTTTCATGCATGCACCAAAGCATATGTACAAGAATGTTCAGTGCAGCAGTGTTTACAGTAACAAAAACAAACAAACAAACAGTCCAGGTGCCCATTAAGAGAAAAAAATGAATTCTATGGTGTCAATAAAATGAAATGTTATACAGCAGTGACACTGAATAAACATACATCAGTCCAGCTGCATCCATTAAGCTCAGAAAACAAGACCTAGAAGATACATATAAATGCATGTTTATATTACAGTCCCATTTATTTAATATTCACAAAAGATGAAAGTAAATAACATACTGCTTAGTGGTACATTTGGCGTAACTACAGTTATGATGTTATGTACACGTCTGATGATCCAAAAGTGGGGAAGCTACTAACGCCCTGAGGAGAGATGGGAACATGCAAAAGAGAGCACACAGGGTCCCCAAATGAACCAGCAATCATGTGTTTTTTAACTTGAGATGGAGTTCAGCTTATTATTTTACTTTAACTTACTAATTTACTGGTGCTGCAAATCAAACCTAAGGCCTCTTGCAAGCTAAGTATATGTTCTACCACTAAGCTCCAACTGCATCATCCCATTTTTTAATACATTCTTTTGTAGGTACAATATTTTTTACAATAAAGTGTATGAAGAATCACAACATGTAGAAAAAATATTTCAACATGACTTCCATCACAAAAATAGTAATCAACACACATCAATCATTTCTCTGATAGGTACTGTGTGATAAACATATTGGGTGATTTTTTAATTTAATTTTCAAAACAGGTGGAAGGTAAAAACTATTCTTTTTCCTCATTTTCAAGATGATGAAATTTAAACTGAGAAATGAAAATAGTTGTCCAAAGTCAAGCAGCCAGCATGTCATGCCAGCTGGGATCTAAACCAGGCAGAACAATTCTGGAGGTGGCCGTCCTCATTGCTCAGCTAAACCCAGAGCTTGTTCCCGGATTTAGCTCCTTGCATCAATGACAAAATGAAATACAAATGCTAAGGTGATGGTGTAATTGCAAAATGAATAAAGTAGGCCTTAGACAGGTGAATGGGTCAATTCTTACAGGCTTGCGAGGCTCCTCCTTCTTTCCATGTGATTCTCTGAGGATAAAATGCTCTTTGCCTTTCTACCAGGAGTCCACGAGCCTCTTAGAATAATCAAACATGTTTATAAAGCACCTAGCATAGATCAAGCACGTCAACTCATTTGATCTTCATAAGCCTTGTCTGTTCTGGATGTGGCAGAGGTACCCACCTCACAGATCAGAGAAGCAACTCTAAGAAAATGACTTCCCGAAGTCACACTGCTATCAAGTGGGAGAAGCGGCAGCATTTAAACCCAGGCATACTTCTGAGCCCGTGAGCTCAGTGGCTTCTTCCCTGCCACAAAATTCCATGTTTACAGAAAGGGTAGCTAAGGGGAGAAAAGTCTCATATTTTAAATAAAGCAGTGTTGTATTAAATATCGATACTATCAAATAGAATGCCTTAAAGGATTCCCATTCTCAAATGTTTATACTGTTAGAAAATGAAACAGATGTGCTAGGAGAAAATATAGTGTCTTCATCGCAGGAAGGTAAGAACAGCAGAGTTGCATTCATGTTTCTTATTTAATTTTGTTATAATTTCACTGCCTTTATTTATCTTAACAGGAGTTGAGTCACTTAATTCACAAGTGTCCTCAGTCATTTTTAGGAGAAATGCTACTGACATACTAATGAAAATTTGTGGGGTTCCCACTCTCTATGAGGTCTTAGAACAGAAGATATCAAGCTGAAATAGACAACTTCACTGCCCATGGAGAGGCCACAGTCTAGAGACAGACAAATAATTACAATGAAAAGAATCCCACAGAACATGTTAGAATTTAAACCAGACGCTCCTAGTGAAACTTATGCTACCTTAAAAAAATAAATGACGTTTAAACTGTGCTGTACAAGACACTCAGACGCACACAGAATGAAACAAGGATATGCATGCCTGGGACAGGGCACGGAAGAGTCAAAATGCATAAAAGAATATCACAGTATGTTTGTTTGCTACTAGAGTATGAAACTTTAAGGGACATAGGAAAAAAATGACCCTAAAGAGTCCAGTTGGGGAGAGGTAATGAAAAGTTTTTGCTGACTCCTTAGATACACTAGAGGGCAATAGGAAGTTTTAAAAGAGAACAGCTTGAAGGCCATTTTAATCGTTTAGTCAAACTGAATTAGGCTACCTTATAAAATAAGTTATATTCAAGATTCATTTTACGGATGAGATAATCACGACTCAGAAGATGAAAGCCACAAGTCCAGTACCACACTGTTGATGTACCAGGAGCTCGGCCAGGCTGAACAAGGACTGTGGCAGTCAAACAGCAGCACAGAATAGAGCAGCTGAGAGCCTTCAGCCTGAGCTCCAGAGCAGAGCACATCCCTGCTAACCACAGTGCAGTCAAGAAGAGAAGCAGACCAGGTAGAAAGTCAAGTTCGGTTCCGGATATATGAACAGAGAGGTCTTCGAGAACCAGGCCAGCATGCCAGACAGCTGTTGAAAATGCAAAGAGGGTGCTCAGAACAGTGCAGCTGGAGGAGAACAACCCAGACATGAAATCTCATTGCTAAGCAGACATCATTCCATCCACGCCCCTCATCCTGAAGATTAAGAACCTAAGACTAGAGGTGACTGGGATAACAGCTCTAGAGATAAGCCCACTCTCAAATGATCAGTTTATGTATGTTTTAAGACAGGTTTCTTTCCCTCTCAAGTCAGAGATTTAGATTTTCATTATAGAGCAGAAACTGTAACCCTTTATTTACTAATTGTCGAAAAGATGAAAATGAATATCTATCTAAAGCACCTAGTACATTGCTCTCCAAAAGTAAGTGCTCAATAAATGGTAATAATGATAATTATTATCATCACCACTTAAGGGATTTGTGAAAGGTGAGGATAGAGGATAGGCAGCCCTCCAGGCTCCTGGCCCAATTACTGTCTTGGCAATTGTTTCCCATAAAAAAATTTTCAGCAATTTTTCAATTCAAAAAAAGAAACTTCTGCTGGAGATTTAGCTCAGTGTCTTAAGTGCTTGCCTGGTAAGTGCAAGGTCATGAGTTCAATCCCTGGTACAAAAAAAAGAAACTCCTTTTGGGGAACATAAATTAGATTGTAAAAAAATCTTGTTAGCCAAAAGAATAACACTGAGAATCATATAAAAATTATACAAAAATTATATACAAGTGAATATTATAAAATACTTTGATAAAATATATCAACTAGAAATAAACTGTATCACATCTTCCAGAAGCCTTAAATGTCCAGAGCAAATCTATGGTGTGACTCATTTCATCTAAAAAAAGTATCATGGCAGGAGCATTTGTATTTCCTCAGCCAGGGCCATTTTGCTTAGTCCGAATTTTCAATTGTGACAATATCCATGTTTCCAAAGAACGTGTTCCATGAGAAGGTCAATCTGTCTGGAATCACAGAAAATCTTGAGATCTAAAAATCCAGCAGAAAGTTCGTGGACATAGCAATAATGTACAAGCCTTGAAGACTGAAGGATATTCATCACTTTGTCATTCAGAACTCCTTTAGACATATTTTCTTTGGAATGCAATGTGGTAACTAACAACACAGCTATTTAGTCAGAGACCTTGAGATTGAGAAATTACTGTGGAGATGAATTTCTGGTAAAAATGACACATCACATGTATACACACATTCACACACACACACACACACACACACGCACACACATTTGAGCACACCCAAAGGTCAAAACAAACAAATACACTTAAAAAGCAAAAAGGACATTGGAGATAAATGAAATTTATTGTTTAATTTGATTGCCTCTAAGATAATATGTTTGCTAAGGATGTGAATACAAGCAGTGTGGAAAAAATAAAATACATGGAGAGAAGGCAGTGCCAGCTTCATCCATTAGAAATAGGAGAGATGTTTCCAGACAAATTTCTTCTTTCTTTCTTCTTTCCCATTGAGATTCTTGGCATCTTCTGCTGTTTTCTCAGAACATGGCTGCAGGGCCTCAGATCCCACTAGTTCTCCCTCCTTCCACGCCCTCCTCCCCGCCTGTGCTTATCTGAATATATAAGCCTGCCCTTTGCTCAGATTTATGGGTCCAGTCAGGGCTGTGTGTATTTACAGTGTTCTGACCTGAAGACCCCGGGCTGAAGGAGAAGAGGAGGAAACTGGGACCCATTCCATAAACAGAGACAAATATGAGGGGGAGGTAGAAGGCTTTGCTAGCACTTAACATTTTTAGCTATGGGCCAAGCTTAAGAATTGGTGATTAGATTAGAGTAGAGGGAAAACGAGAGATGTGAGTGCAGACTTGGAGAGAATAAACTGTGTATTTTTGCTCCAGTCTAGTTGCTTGGAGGTTCTGGGTTTGGGGGCGGGGTGGGATTAAATTTAATGCAGAAGGTCAGAAACAAAATTGATAAGTCAGTTACAGAGGGAGCTATAAAATGCTTTGGGAAAGCAGAGGGTCTGCAAAGATGAGGATATAAACAACATTTAATAAGTCAGAAAATTTCTCCAACCACAAGTTGAGCTCTTGTGTGAAGCAAGACTGGCTACATTTTTTAAACTGTAATTGGTTATAGAAGAAAAATC
This sequence comes from Hydrochoerus hydrochaeris, assembly GCA_004027455.1. Lineage (NCBI taxonomy): Eukaryota > Metazoa > Chordata > Mammalia > Rodentia > Hydrochaeridae > Hydrochoerus > Hydrochoerus hydrochaeris. The sequence continues at coordinate 172,645 of PVLA01002506.1, forward strand.
TCCTGCTTCATGCTTAAATGAGAACATGTTGCTATAGATTACCAAAATGCAATCAATTATGAGCTGAAATATTTTTCTTAGGGCCTAGTGGCTCACTTGAAAGCAACTGCATTTTCAAACAGGACTGCTTCATAAATGGGCCACTCATATGGGAAGCAACTTCTAACTCTGAGAAGTGCATGAATCCATTGAAGTAAAAAGTAGAGAGCAACTGAATCTTCAGCAGTGTTTGGCACCCCAAAAACTAGATCTCTCTTGCCTGAGGCCATATCTTTGTGCCCAGGCAAAAGATAAAATCATAACTTTGGTTTGGGACCTTTCTCAAATAATTTGCTTGCTGGAAAAGATTGAGTTCATGGAGTAAAGCTCTGACCTACCAACAAACCAAATCAGAAATAGTCCAGTCAGTATGGTAAGTAAAGGATGCAGTATGCATTAGAGAATATCAGCAAAGCAACAGGACAACACAGCAGGTAGAACACGATCGCTTTATACCAAAATGGGTAGAAAGAGGCAATTTGATGATATCGTCCACAAATCAACTTACACTGCAGTGAAGTAAAGAACAGTGATACACACGATTAAGACTGTGATTGGGGAATTTGTACAATATCATCAAATTGTTTCTTTTACCTATCTTAATCTAAAGTGATCATGTTCCCATGACGTTACCTCTTAAAGCTAACATGATCTGCTATTGTTAGACTGGAATTTTTTGTTTTATCTATACTTTGTAATTACATTTTGTAATTGACTATCTTTAGTTTAAAATATATTGTGGCTAATGTATCTTTGATTGAATTATTACTAAAAATTGCATAAGATATCATATATGGCTTAGCACTGTGCGTGGTACTTTATAAATGCTGAGTTGTTTATTAGTATTATATTATTATTCAAATCATTTGTCAGAAAGCCAAAAGAAAAATTAATACCACAACTGAATTTTGAAAAAAATTTATAATATGAATTTCACATAAACACATTTTCTTTTCCATTTATGTGCGCCATTTTATGCTTACAATCAAACATAAAATTCAAAGTAGCAGAGTTAAGGAAGGCATTTGGTTATTACGTCGGTACAGGCTGACTGTATAATGGTGAAAACTTGAGCACACAGTGATGAATAGCAAGGAGCCTTCCTAGTAAGGTTGCATTTCTAAAGTGAAATGAAATACATAATATTCTAGAAAACTAATTTTTCTATTGCTATCATTTTTTAACTTTCCTCTAAAATAATGAAACTTCTGCTTTTTAAATAATGCATGCTTAAAACAGATGCAACTGGCTGGAGAGTATTTAGGAGAATTGGTGGTGGGGAGGAGAACAGTTACATCATAGCTAAAATGCTTCCCTGTTCAGATTCATTTGCCAATGAAATGATTTTTTTTTTCTACTATGGTGTGGATCATAGCAACAGTGGGTTCAGATATAACCATTTCGGAGCAGAGACCCAGCTCAGTGTGCCAGGAAAAAATGCACGCACCACAAAGAACATTGAGATGAATGGCTCTATTTTATGAGCCATAAAAGTTTTATTCATCTTGACACTGAAACAGGTTTAGGCAGTGAGTTGACACGCCTTAAATAAATAAGTGGAATTAATTCTCCAGCCCTTGAAACAATAGCAGCATGCATGTAGCAGGGAGAAATGCCCCATTGTTTCCCGTAGCTGCCTGATATTGATATTATTTGTGTTTTTCTGTCCCGCTTCCTCAGGGGCCTGGTTGATCCACTTCAGATTCATCCCCTGTTTTATTTGAGGTTGAAAAAGGTTCAGGACCTGGTTGTACCACAGCTCCCACCGACAGCTAAGGAACCAGTTTGGCGTCTGGTTTATCTGTTGTTTTACTGCTGACCTTCAAATCAACTTTAACCCCTGACCTCTGGAGACATCTATCATGACAAGAGGCTGTTTAACACAAATGGTGCCCATTTATAGGGGAAGAGACTCAGAAGATTTCCTTTTTATGAAGAATTTAGTTTTTCACCCCTCTTTTCTCAGTCACCACAGGTGAAATCCCTCTTAGCAGCTGGCTTATGGAATAATCTGAAGGGAGGCCTTAATGAGCAGAAAGCACCCTCAGCTGGAGATAAATATATGCAAATGAGATGCACAAACAAAGGAGCCTGGACAGAGAAATATCTGCAATTCCAGCAAAATGCTGCCTGCAGCTCGAAGATGAACAGCTTTGATAAAATGGTAACAAAAAGCACCTTTTTATCCTCCAGCGTGTTTTACATTGCAATAGAGCATTGTCATTGCGACCCAGTGGAGCATGCAGAGGTTTTTTGCACTGTTTCAGAAAACTGTTTAAACATTTGTTTTAAGGCATTCATGAAATATAATCAATGGACTGCTTCTTTGTTGTTATTTTTTTTTTTCCCTGAGTGTGTTTCAGATGTTACTGTAGCTATTTTACCTGTTGGTCTTTTAGTGGTTTAATGTTGCTGTCTCACTGAGCTGCGTTTCTTCCACTGGTTAGACTTTTTTTTTTTTCCAATTTCAATGGAGAGAGATTTCAAGTTAATAATTAGTAAGAGTCGGCTTTGTGCAGCACCCAAACAACTAGTTTTAATGATGGCAATCAAGTGTGTAGAGCTAATTCAGAGACAGGCATGTAACATGCTGATTTCAATAAGCTTTAAAAAGGCAATCTCTAACTTTTAGAAGTCTCTTTTTAATTTAATCATCCTTGGTTCATATGATTCCAAAACAAACAAAACCATTAAAGTATGTTTTCAATATGTATCCACAGTATTATTTGATGATGTTTTAAATTAGCATCATGTTGGTAAAATATTGATTTGATGAGCTTTAAAAATGGAAAAGTTGAAATCATCAACCTATGGGGGTGGTGGTGAAAGAACCCTATTTGCTAGAAATGAACAAAGCCTCTGTCCAAAGATCTTACCAGAAAATGATTGGACTCAGTACACACAAACTACCACACAGAAGCTGGGTACTTTGTTTAGATGACTAGGCAAAGCAGCTAAGGTGGGAGAAGAAACATCATGCACTTCACATGTGGCAAAATACTATCCCTCTAAAAGCTCAGCAATATTTGGTTCTTTCATTTATAACAGAATCCTAGCCTTCTGCAGCTGAGATGTATGAGGATCTTTACATTTCCTTTCCCTAAATTATTTCATCTTGGTAGCAAGGATCAGATTGGAGACATTTCTTCTGAGTACTGTATAGCTTTCACATTTTATGTGCATTTCATCAGGCAAATGTCAAATTTGCTAATAACAAGAAAATCTCATTTTTAATCATGCCACTCCTGTTGCATGGGATGGGGTGGGGGATGGGGGGGCCAAGCAGGGGGCGGAGGAAGCATAAAAGCCTTGAGCAGTGTGACCAAAGGGAAGAAGGAGAAAAACGCTTATTCGGGCTTAAAAATGACACGTGCACAGCTATCTCAGTGTCTGTATCGGTGAATCATTAAATTCAGAATTTCAGGAGTTAATAGAAACTTGGTTATATTAGGGATGCTTTTTCAAGCCCAGGTTTGAAGCAGCATAATTATGTTCAACTGCTGTTGTCTGAAAGGGCAAACAGCATCTTAGGCACAGAACAATGAAATTACAGTTGAGATTTAGGTTAGCAAAAGCCGTCTTCTCCAGGCTTTTATGATTCATTATTTCCCATTAAATACAGTATTAGAACTGTACACTAGATAGCTCATGGTTGCTGCTCTCGGAGCACATTATCTATATTACACAGGTCTGGGGAGCAGAATTAGAAAACTTTGGGGGAATGAGCAATATGTGTTTGCTGATAGAAGTACCATATGGCTCATCTTCTTCAATTGCTTTCATTGCGACTCTGATGCTGGAGAAATTAAAGTTTTATTTGATGTGGCACAGCTTAATGAACTGTCTTCTGTTAGGAAAATTGAATATGTTTCCTGTTATTTGAGCGCAGAGCCTCCATGGTTTGGCTGATGAGGGATGCATTATGTATTGTTTATTTAGCATTTTGAAAACAAAAGCAAGATATTGAAGGTAAAATTGATTACTGCTGGATTGCATTATATAATCAAGTTTTCTCTCCTTAAATTTCCCTTTACAATCTACTTGTAATGTTTTAATAAAAGATTGTTCCAGGTTTTTTCAAAAGATGCAGGGCTTGATTTTATCAAAATATATTTACTTGTCAGGGAGTTATATGAAAGTATAAACCCAGTATTGTCCTATTTCTAAAGTTTAAGAAGGGTGTTTGGGAAAAAAATTAATTTTGTTTTTGTGAATCTAACCTGTAAAACTTCTAGTGAACCCCTAATTGGTTTGACCGTATCTAACCTTGTGGCTAGTAGGAAAGGGCTGTCATTTTCCTTTGTTTGAAACAGACCACTTAAGAACATGCTGGGATAGAGCCATAAGAGAAGGAAAAAGATTTTTAATGTTTAGAAACACAAACTTCAAAATATAAAGTTTTAATTTTTGAGTTAGTTGTCAGTGAATATAAAACTGGGCTTGACCTGTACATTAAAAAGAATGAAACAAATATTCGGTGAATCTAGATTCTTTTGCTGAATATACGATTAAAGAAAACATAATCAAAAAACATGCATGTTAAAAAACTAAGGTATCAATCCATGTGAATGTTCTCCACTCCCTGAAGAATCTGTAAAGAGATACATCTACCATTTGGTTTAATTTCTTCGTTTTTGTTCTGGATTTGATCTTTAAAAAAAATAAAAAATCTGAAAAACCTCTAAAAAGACAGTGTAAAATTATGTTCTAATCTCTGCACTGTCTTTCTTTCAATTTTTAGTGACAAATATACCTCCCATGTACTGATGACTCTGGCATACAAATCTGCACCAAGCAAGCAGGATAAAAAATAGTTAAAGGGAATCAACATTTATCTGGAATACACAGTCCTGACCCCCATCGCCTCACTCTCCCTAAAAAGTCATTTATCTTCTGTGTTCTGAGATGTTTTGAGGATTCTGGCAAATATGGCAGTTAAACAAACTTCTCACACAATCTAAATACTGTCTATTCAAGAGATGCTTCCAATATTCATAGTCCGTAAGTAAAGAAAAAAATCTGGTATTTAACCAAGAATGGTGCTCTTGGAAATGTCTCTGAATAAAGTGTTTAAGCAAAAGTTTGGCCACAGATACTCTTGATTCATTCTTTCTCTGAAATTTTTTTCCCCATAAGGACTTTTCATATGGCACATTTTGTTCCTCTTCTTGAAATTAACAGATTAATTAAAAAAAAAAAAACAGCACCTGCCTGGGAGACCTGGCCATACAAACTTCCTATGGAAACAATTGGGAAGAAAACATCACATTTTATGAACCCCTCTCCTGACAGGGGCCTCGGAGGAGGAACACCATTATGCATTGTTATCAGCGTGGTGTAATTTGATTGTTGACAAAGTATCCGTGGCAGTGAGAATGAGGCAGTTAGGAGTGTAGCGGATTGTAATCAAGAAGATGCTTAGCTGTGCAACGCTGCATCTTGAGCAGATTTGAATCAACATTGCCTTAAGGGGACACACACACACACCAAAAAAAGAAAATCCATTCATTTTTAGGGGGAAAATTAGAGTGGCACTTGATGAAGTGAAATTTGACATGCGTTAATTGCTCGGCAGCTCTCCTCATTAAAGATTTTCAAATTCTTTTACTGCTGTCACCATGATGGCACATTGTCTTGCTGGACAAATACTAAAATTACAAATGGGTTTGATCAAGAAGTTTTGCGTACAAAGATTGGACTGTATGCCCTGAACTACTTCCATGGGGGAGAAAGCTGAAGAGCAAAGGTGACTGCTAGCTTTACCTCCAGCCCAGATACAAGCACAAGGCTAATTAAAAGAGTTGCATTATAAAACTTCATGTAAAGGAAGCAGGTGCTGATGAGGTTTCCTTAAACAGATGGAAATGTTCCTCTCATACGTATGCCTCTGCGTCATGAAATATTTCAGGCGGGATAAAGCAAGTGAAATGCTACATTACGTAGACATGTTTGCATTTCAACATACAGTCTTGAGAAATTGGAAAGAGGCAGATTTTTCTCAAAGGTCATGTCACATTTTTCCCAGGTCTGATTCTAAGGCAGCAGCACTCCAAGCTTCCCCTTTTTATCTTAAAGTAATTATACTGCTATTTGCTCCCCAGCTCATCGCCAAATATGATACCATAAAAATTTGGATTTTCTTTTTTTAACCCTTCTTGTCAAGCCCTTCCACCTCTCTTAATTCATTAACATATTGAGTTTTTTCAATTTTCCATTTTCTTGCAATAACAATATTAATGCCAAGGTGAAAGCTTGATTGGAGCTAAATTACTTGTTACCTGCTGGCATTTATTTATATGGCATTGAATTATAAAGCTTTGCTATTGTCATGCCTTGGGCGAATTGTTTATGACACCAGTAATAGGAGTAATTGTTATTGTTGAAATTACCTGTCAGCTACCCATAGCAGTGGCCCTTGTCCCACTGACAAATAGTGACAAGGGAGAAGTATCCTCCATGCGTCCCCCTGATGGCTTCTCCGCTGATAATAAGAAGTGCAGGGCCTCTGATAATTTGCCTGTCACTGTGGAGTGCAGCTCGGAGAGAGTTGGCCAAATTGTTGTCATTCACTTTGACAAAGACAGCAAAATGCTCCTGTGCAGGAGGAGGATTATCAAAATAAATGAAATCACTTACACCCCCCTTTGTTTGTTTGGCTCAAGAATTGCCTGGCTGGTATGAGGCTGTGAAATCCAGGCTCAGTTCCTATGGGTGGTGCCTCTGTTCGTGCTAAGCAGAGGAGCCCTGGAAGGAAGAGCGTGTTAGAAGACGTGCTGTTTTCCAGTTTGCTTTCGTTAGTAAAAACATTATATTCAAATTTAAAATCGATAACATTATACCAAGAACTACGAACACATGACTGAAAGCATCAGTTTAAAACAGATGTAAAATTCACACCTTTTCTCTGCTTGCCTTCTCTCTCTCTCTCTCTCTCTCTCTCTCTCTCTCTCTCTCTCTCTCTCTCTCTCTCTCTCTCTCTCTCTCCTTTAGGCCAGTGCAGGCTTTCAGATTCCAAAAGCCTTAAAAAATGCACACATTTTCCACTTGCAATCAAGTTTTCTTTAAAACTTTAGAATTCTGCTGCCTTGACTCTTCCACCTCTAAGAAATTACACAGTCAAATTTAGGATTATTATTTCAAACGGTTGGTTCCTTTCCATAAATTACCTGTTATTTACATACTATCTTCACGTGTAAAGAGATAAATGAAACCGAGCTCCAGATATGAAGCATCAATTATCACAGGCTTACCGAGGAAGCAAAATAGCCCTGCTATTGCCAGAGCTCAAATATAAATATTTGCGTTTTTAAACTCCTTGGTTTCAGCCTGTGAACCTGTCATAGAGGCAAGAAGGGAGTGGGGTGAGTGTAGCAGTGGGGGATGGCACCCAGGAGTGTCTGTCTATGTCTGAAACAAGTGAACTTGAAGCTAATCAAACCTTCCTTGTAAAAATCGGGATCATTCTTACCTTTCCACAAAAGGCATCACTTTATGCTAGGAAAATTCTTATTTTTAAGATGCCTGTGAGGCTATTTCTCATAGATCTTCTTGACAAATACTTGCTGTTATAAGAAGTCAAAAAGAAAAGGAAAGAGTAACTAGGATAAATGTAAAATACTGGCTCCTTATAGGATAGTAATCAGTTGTTTATTGGTCTCTACCAGACAAGTAATGACCAACCACAGTGTTAAGTGCTACCACATTGCCTTGGGCCCTGCTCTCCTAACACCTGCCATTATCTGATTAGAGAAGCTCCCAGGAAGTCGCTATTGCATAATTTTATGGGTCTTCACAGTGCGGGTTGGCTGGCAGAAAAACTACCTAGGAGGATTGATAAAGCAACAGTGAAACATGATTTTATTTACTCCACTTACACCTGGCTCTCTGAAAGAGTGTGTGAGTATCTCAGATGCCAGTGACTGCAGAAGAAACCTAAAATTGCTTTAAACGAGGATAGTGTGGGACAGGCAGGAGGCAGGAGAAGGAAAATGATCTGGACCTTAAAAGCTTTTCATGGGCTGCACAGTTTGTGGTAATGAGCAACACTGTTGCAGGCATCTAGACTCTTTCTTAGTTGTTATGTAGGCAGCAAATAAATAGGTTTTTACCAGTGCTAGCATCCTACAGCACCTGTGCTAAGATGATAGGAATAAAGTGTACTTTTGATTCTTAATAATAATATATTCTTCTAAAGGCAACCACTCCACGGTTAACTATGTTGAATGCCCTTGATTAACAAGTAGAACGCAGTGACATAATTAAGAGGTTATCTGCAGTAATAAAAATGCTCAAACCTGTCTTGGAATGTGATCCCTTCAACAAATAATTTTTAAGAATGTAGCATGTTCTTCTTTCTCTGTCGAGACACACGTTAGTGATCCCAGGAGGGAAAATAAACATACGTTTTTAAATGAAGATATTTAAAATATACTCCATATTTCAATGTGTTGCTGTAACCTGGTCTTTTTTATGTTCCTCCTATAAAATCTAAATTAAGCCTCTTAGGAGTGGTTTTGCTGCAGGTTTCATCTAAAAACACAATACATTTTAAATGGATCCAGTGCTGGAGTGCACTTTAACATGGAATCACTAATGTGTATTCTTCTTTCCTCTTCCAATCACCAGCTTTAAAAAAAAAAAAAGGAAAAGAGAAAAAAAACCTTCTTTAAAATTTAGCTTCATTTGAAATGTAAACTTTTAATGAATAATAATTGTTCCTATAGCCTTATTGATGAAGTGAATGGCAGCAAATCTTTCCTTCACTTTTCTTTTTTTCCCCGTGTCTCTAGTGTAACATTTTGAAACACCCATCAGTGTCAAAGGAAACTGAACACATCCCCTTCGCTGCTCTAAATAAAGCTCAGCAATGTTAAGAAAAATGTCAGAAAAAGCTCAGTGGATTAAAGGAGCATTCCTGCACCATGTCAGGGAGGGTGGCGGGGCAGAGCAGGCTGCATAATTCTCAAAGATTTTTTTTCTTTTTGCGTAAAATGCCTTATATGCGAAAGGAGATTTTATTTGGAAAGATTTGATGTTGTATTTGGGTAACATACAACCTTCAACTATTTTTCTAAATCTTGTTATTCTTTAATATGCCTTTGGTATGTATATTTTTAAAATTAGAGCAATAATACACTATTCTTTCTCTGGCATGTTTCTTACTGCTGTGCAGAGTGAAAATACATTTCAAACTCTTCCATGTATTTCCTTTTTCTTTCTGAAATTCCTGGGTTATTCACTAGGCTAAAGCAGAGAAAGTGCTAGGCTTTTACCCATACAAATCTATTGAACTAATCAGTTCTTTTTACCCTGAAATAAAATATGTACATAGCTGGAGATTTACAGACAGTTCACTATATTAAAAAAATTTACATTTGACTCATATATTAAAAATAAATGATTGGTGTAAGGTTTTAGTTTGTTCCATTCTATTTTTCTAAAGAATATTCAATAACCACAAAATTGTATAGCTGTAAAATATCCTATAGTGTCACAGCTATGTAATTAAAACTTAATGGTTAAAAAAGAAAATACCTTACAAATGCAATACTAGATACCACCCCAGAAACTGCACGAGTCATTTACACAGAAACAAGGTAAATCTCAGCTGATTTTAAGTACAAACTTTTCCAAAACAGGTTAAAAATAAATTTAGACAAATTTGGCTCTTAACCTTTAAAGATTTCCTGCCTGTTTCTCTATGTCCTTTATTACATTAATTTTTTATTTAAATTACACCATTAACTGGATATGAATTTATCAAGAATACATGTATTGATTTATAAAACAGTACCATTAATTATTATAATAGCTAGATGTAGCTGATATTACAAAGCCATTTAAAGGTTTTTAATATAACTTGGACTTACATAGATAGATAGACATTATGGACAGGGCTACAATTTAAACTGGCTACCAGCAGTTAATGAAATCCTTGATTTATATTCTAGTTTAGAGATTGATTATATTGTTGCTTTGTGAAACTATTTATATTATGCCATTTTTCAAAGAATGTCTCAATAAAAAAGCCAAATAAAATATTCAGTCAATTCCCAAAGCAGATTTTGTTTTCTATATTTTAAATGCTAGTGAAAATAATTGATTGTGTGTGTTCCAAGCTTTGTCATGTCCATTGCTGAGGTGGTTTCCTGACGGGAGCCTCTTTTGCATATGCAGACTTTCCATACACTTTTGATCCTTACAGATACAAACCCTTTACTTCAATCTCCCCCCCGCCCCCCCCCGCTCCCCGACAAGCGCATGTATATTTCACAAAACCCACACATCAGGACACGTAAGTCTTTATGGCATCTTTTATGTTATGCATTTTTTTTTCCTTAAGGTTGTGGAAAACTGGGACTTACCCCAAAGCCGCAAAGCAGGCAATCACGTAGAGTATTTGGGTAAGAATGCAATCTGAAGAGAAAAAAAAAAAGAAAGAAAGAAAAGCAGGCAGAATATAAGCAAATAACAGTAACGCTTTCAAATTACTTTTCAAATGGTAATTAGCTAGCAACTAGATTGAAAGTTAAATTCTTTTCACACCGAACTTGTTTTGGGTCTCCTTGTTTCTTTATTTATATCACTTTTTTTTGCTTGGCAACATATGTTACCGATTTATTATAGTATTTTTACTGTGAGCAGACAAATCTAAAGGCTAGCAGAGAAGGCTAGCTTCATCTGATGAGTTTAACAACTACTGCGGGTGTCCTTGAGGGTGAGCCAATAGGCTCTTTTGAAGCTATAATACTATTAACCATTTTGATGCCGAAATATTTCTTATAGCCAAAGTTGGTTCAGTCTTTTTGTAGGCAGGTTTTACATATACAAAATTTTAACCCAAAGGAATTGTTTTGTAAATATTTCAGGAGTCTTCCAGTGACTTTTATCTGAGTCTTAAATGCATGTACCAGTTTCTTTATTTCCTCTTTCTTCTATAGGACACTGCAATCTATGGCACAGGTTATAAGCAAACAGCTATCAAGCGTCAAGTTAACATGTCACCCCACCCGTCTCCTCCCGTTCCATTAATTCTCCTCTGTGCTATTAAAAGAAACAAACATCCCTTAGCATTTAAATGATCACATTTCTCTGATACATGAACAACCCAGAAAAGTTCAGTCAAGATTCTTCTTGGCTAAGAACCTGAAATTACTTTCCAAACTAGAAGTGTCATACATTAAGATTATCTGAATGGATATGTGACATTACTAAAGACTTAACCCTTTTAATATGTCCCTATGGAATCATCTGCTTGAGAATTGTATTTATTGGTTTAAAATATCCATCTAAAGTTACCAAACAATAAGTTCCTATTTTTCATCATTTGTAATTTACCTCAATGCAAATTATTTTGATGTTTTAACTTAAAATTCCTATAAATTTTTTTCTACATTTAAATGTTAATGTGATAGTCACTGACAATTTCAGGGACATTTTGTGGGATGTCCTTTGAATATTTATGAACGGCATATTTAGAAGTCAAATCTCAAATATTAGAAGCCAGTATTTCTTGTCTAAAGAGCCTTACTTAGCAACTAAAATTTAACATAATTTTGGTATTAGAATTCAATCAGTGAGGAAAAAAATATGAATAGCAGCCTGCAGGTCTGACTGTAGCAAAGTGAGTTCTGAGGTCAGAAATGCCCTCGGTTCTCCTGAGATACAGAATTTCTACACTAAGTCATGTTCACTGTCCAAACATATCTAACACAGATTTCAGCAAATCAACAATGTCACAGCTTTCCAACACTAAATATATGGTTGTTCCTGGTTTTAGGATATTTGCATTCAAAATTCAACTTCAGATAACTCTTCATCTTCTGATTCTAATTTGCTTAAAGTCTCAGATCTTCATCATTTATATCCCAATGTACTCTCTACAACCTTTCTGTAGAATTAACTATAATAGCCCCATTCATTCCATTAAAAGCATAATGATAATAAAAAGTAAATTTTGTATTCAGTTCTATAGGTTTTTCTTAGTTTAGTTTAGTCTAGTCCAGTTATTTAAGCAAGCTTATTGTTTATCTATTCTCAGATGCCTGCTATGTATGTTTCTCATTTTGTCCCCAAGAATCATCATGTAAAAACTGTTTCTAGTAATTTTAAATTAAGAATAATTATGATCAAAAGGATTTCAGCTTTGGAGAATGAAGCCAATTATTTGGAAGCATAAATATACTGTAACTGCAAAAAGGATCACATTGGTGAACCAAAATTACATCTCCAGCCATAATTAATCCCTATATTTAGCAGCCTGCTAATTGTGTATATGAGTTCCAATCTCTTACTAAACAACCCTGGATTCTGATTCTGTCTGGCTCTGGCTGGATCTAACATGTCTCTGTCCTAACACCACTCTCTCTCCCTCTCTCTCCCTCCCTCTCTCTCTCTCTCTCTCTCTCTCTCTCTCTCTCTCTCTCAACAGGTGCTTTTTTGAGGCTTGAGTCTAAGTTCCCTCTAGCTTCTTCCTGCCTCCAGCTCTGTCACAACCATTCCTTAATATCTCTACGTGGCCCCTTCTAGTGACCACTGTGGGCCTTGGCTGGCATCCCAGCTCTCCCTGTTGCTCCTCACCTCTGCCCCGACCCCCGTGCCCACCCTCTGCTTTCTGTTTTGTCCATCACCTTGCTTTCTCCCCACACTTTTTGACCTGCACTTTTTGTGGCGCAGACACAGGCAGGTTGGGAGGTAATGAGAACCAGATGGACATAGTGCAGAAATTGCCCAAATGGGTATGAGAATGTAGGGAGCTGTCAGGCATGGAGAGAAGCTGGAATTTTTCAGCAATAAAATGGGATTTATCGCCACTCTACCACAGTCATTGCCGACAACCGTTTACCTTGACAGAAACCCCATTCCAATAGGCCACTCCGATGCAGATTCTTTTTTCCCAAAGAGTGATGATTGGTATTTGTTCTAAGGCTCAGATGGCCTGCACTAAAGGTGAAGCATTAGGCCAAAGTCCTGTATTCCCTACTGAGGCAAATGAACCTGCTAAAATAAGTTCCTTCCACAATGGCTGTGTAATTGAAACCAGAGACTGAGAGAATTTGATAAATTGCTTGACCCTGAAGGAATGTTAAGGTCATAAATTTTCATTGCATTTTTTTCTCTCTTTTTTATTTTTATATATTGATTATATTTAGTATTTGCCTCAAAATTCAACAAGCTTACAGATCATCAGTTGTGGCCCCGGGGGAAAGCACAGTAAATCATCAATTAAAGGGGCAGGGGGCATTCTACCCTGTCTTGCAGAGGGATATCAGTTCCTTGGCATTCCAAGGACAGTTGTGGAGGTGTCTTACACCTCAGAATTATTTCAACTTAGCACACAATTTGTCCCGGCATGGACAAACACAAAGCTAAGGGAAGGAGTTTTCTGAGAAGAATACAGCTCTGCTTCTATCATTTAAGAATGATGAACTGTTAAGAGGTTGGCAATTCATTCCAGTGATCACCCCCATATACCTTCTCCCCTAGAACCCCAAAATAACAACAATTATATTTTACCTACAAAGGTGATCCTCATTTCAAGGTAAATTGAAAGTGTGCCTATGTGTGCTCAAGTGAACATTCTTCCTTCCGAATGTTGGGTTTGCCAAGCCTGTTTTGAAATTACTCAATTTTTTGAAATCTGAATTGTCCTAACATGAAAGTAAAGCATAAGGCATAAAACCAGTGTAAGCCATATACTACATAATATAAGATAGACTAAAATATGAAAGTTATCACATAGTAGAAAATGTTTACACATCTTAGGTCAAGACTTTGCTTGTTTATCCAAAAAGTGCATGAACTAAGATTGTCAGCATCTTTATTTGCCTGTATTCTCGGCCAGTCTTCTGAAGTTATACATTCTGATGACACAACTCGCTTGACCTAAAATAGGTTAATTGATTGGTTGATAGCCCAAACGTCTTGTCTTTGAAAAATTTAAGAAACAACATGCCTTCTGCATACTTGTGTGCTTAATTTGTTAGACCTATTAACAAAATCGGAGGCAATTTAACCACTAATGTATCACTTTTATGTTAAGAATTTTCAGAATTCAAGAGACTCAAAGTGGGACATAGGTTAGAAGTTCTAATTGGCCAGAAGATAATTTCTCTAATTTAATAAAGATCCCTTCTGATTTATTTTCAGTTACTAATTACCAACATAAAGATTGAAACCAATACTAGCTCTAGGACACAGAAGTTTTAAATAAGCATGTGAGTTTTTCCTTATAACTAGCTGAATTTTGTAAGAAAAAGATACAATTTATGTTGCATTCCACAAATTATGATCAGTAGGGGTGAAGCTAAATAATTTGTAGTTCTGTGTCCCACTATCTTTTGTTTATATTTATATCTCAAAAAAAACCTGTTTGCAAATAAGAGTAGGAAAAAGAGTCCATAAGAGTAATAAATTTCAAATCCTTATTATTCCAAAAATACAAAAGCAGATAACTTTTGGGTGATACAGAAAAGTAAGTAGTACTGGAGCTGTCAAAAATTTTAGAATCTGGCACCAAAGTAAAAAGAGAGTTGATAACTTTCATATGTTCCTGCTTATGTGTGTATAAATATTCCCATAAGAATTCAACAGTAATATGTCTTCCTCATATAGAGGGAGATGATATACATACAATCTGCCTTTAATCTAGGAATTTTCCCAGTGTTAAAAAGGGGGCTTCTTTCCTCCGCACTTCAAAATTTTGTTACAAAGCTGTTTCAAACATACAAAAAATAAATATATGCATATGTATATATGTATACACGTACAAGTATAAATAAAATATGAACCGAAAATGGATTCAATGACTAATATTTTCTCAAACTAATGTTCAGCTGATGCAACTCAATTTTATTTTGCATCACATTAGTGTCATAATGGTAATGACTAGCCTTTATTCACTAACAGTTTGAGTCAGCACTTTAAGACATTTTCAAATTAGGTCATACTGCACATTTGTGGCTGATACAAAGGTTGATTAAGAGAGCTGCACAATTGTGAAGTGATGTGGTGTGAGTTGAATTAACTTCTCTCTGATAGTTACGGGAAATGTGAGCCACTATAACTAAGCAGAAATAATGTATGGGCTATGGGGGAGGACGGGGAGAATACATTTCCACAGAGTGCTTGGAGTAATACGCAGTTACAGTTTCACAAATTCCTCTGTCTGATAGGGAAAAATTCTATCTTGGAGCTTGGAAGCCAGGAGGAAATACAAATAAAACACCAGAGACCTGGTCCCCAATTCTGTTCCAGTGCAAGTCAGTTTTGCCTTTATGTACCTTTTGATCTTCTCAATAAAGACTTTTTTTTTGCCTTCTAGACACTGTGTTACAGCTTTTCTGAAGCCAAAATGATCCCATGTCACAATCAAACCTTTTACCCAGAATGTAACAATTCTGAGGCAAGACTAAATTGCTATGCTAGCTAGACTGAAAGGGAAGAAAAAAAAAACTGTTTAAAGTGATATTGTCATGGCAAATCTACAAGCTCATCTAAACTCAAAGGCAAAGGATTTTCTTTTTAATTCTGCTAGTTCTCCAAGTGCAAATACGGCTCCTGAAAGGCAAGGATAGCTTTTAATTGAATTTAAAGGGAACAAAAATAAAAGGTGGAACCCTTAACTGTTGGCTTGTTCAATAAGGGCAAAAATAATGGTTATTACAATATATTCACATCATACTGCTCATAGGATAAAGAAATCATAAAAGACACACACGTACACACACACACACACACACACACACACACACACACATAGGCTTTCAAAATAAAAGAACCTGGACAAAAGTTGAAGCAGTATGCAATGACACGGAGCCAAAAGAAAAGTTTCTTGCCTTAGCAACGTTGAGTCCCATTGACAAAATAAGGAGCTCCCTGTACTTTATTCTACACAGCACACATCTTGCATTCTATGAATTGAGATATTGAAACATAAATTTCTAATGTGATCAGGTCACATTCTGGTTCATGCCCTTGATGTATTCATTAATTCTCTCTTCCCAGATAGAACTTTCTGCCATCAGTAGGTATTCCTGGATGCTCTCTCTCTCTAGGGGTTCAGACAGTGTGAATCTCCCACTCCAGACTGGCTACCTTTCATTTATTCTTAATTTCTTTCAAATTCCATCTGAGTTTTCAGACTTTGGCTGAACTTATTTTCTAGTAAAATGACTAGGCAAAGAAAGAGCATGTGCTCCACAACAAAAGAGGAATGCATGTTGATTTAAAAAGTAAATTTACTAAATTAGAAGCAGGAATTTGCAATAGCTATAGTCTCAGTATTTATCAATATTTTTACATGTAGGGTGCATAACTATAATTTTCAAAAGAATAAAAGGAAAACAGCCTTCAAATTTTGGAAGGGATATAAATGAGAACCCTTTGGAAGGGAGAAAGGGGGAGGGAAGAAGAGAGAAAGAAAGAAGGAGGAAAGGGGAGAAAAGAAAAAGTAAAGAAACAGGCAATGAAGAAAAAAAAGGGAAAAGATTGATTTCAGTTCATTCACCCAGTTTTTAACTAAGATGTTCTCTTGAATCACTCATTTTTGTTAACTGATTTCATCCCTCAGCTGCAAATGACCACAATCTATGGGACGTGACGTATAAAATTATTTCAACTTTGCTATTTTGGACTCTTCGTTACTGCATATAATCAATGTTTTTAATAAGCAGTAACTTGAATGTGGAGAGTCCCAAGACTCTTTGTTGTTGCCAAATGATAGAAGTGGCTCTGCTCAGGTCTGTTTATTGCAAAATAATGGTCCTGAGTATCTTCCAAAGGAACATCTTATGCCTGGGATTAAAAGACAAATACCTCTGCATTCATAGTCTGCCAATTCTGGAAGCAATAGTGGTACTATGATGCAAGCCCAAATATTTTCATTTTGAGAAAAACCGTTGGTATTTGTAATCAGTTAATGACTGTGACAGTAGCTGAAATACATTGCATATTTTATTTATTGTGAAGTAGGCTAATTTGCCTGGCCCGGGAAATGTACCTTTCTAGCTTCTAGGATGATGCAAATCTGAATCAATATAACATCGCCACAAGTAGGGAAAAGTATTTTTGCAATTTTCTTCAGCAACTAAGAGAATACTTGTGTTCTCTACTAGTTTAATTTAGATGGAAATATCAACCAGTGAGGTATATTTATTGATAGTGGAATTTTTATTATTATTTTGCAAAATGGATACAGCAACATTACAGGGGTTCTACATAACTTTTGATGATCTGGTATGTAGTGATTAAATAAGGTTAATCCTCATTTTATATGCTAACAGGATACTTATAATCTCTACAGCATATCCAATTTAATGATTTTATTCTCTGTTGTTTGGAAAGTATTTCTTACTAGCTCAAGAAAATATCCTTACATTCACCACAGATGCTAGTGTAATTGGGCTTGAATGCATTGTGTATAAGTAACCCACTTCTCTAATATTTCATCTATAATTAAACAATGAACAATGTGCTTAGATTTCACAAAATTGGTGGGTTCCAAAGGAAAACTTTAAAAAGTGAATCTTATATTTTCACGTTTTCCAAGCCCTACTGAAAGCCTGGTGCATACAGGGCTCAGGCCGGTGGGAGTGTGTTGAATAGGCTGAGGTTAAAAGCAAAAAGGGTACATGCTTCCACCTCCACCCATCCTACCCACTGACCGTGGCTGTGGTGGAGCTGTTTGGATCAGACTCACCTGATACTGGCAAACCAGGCTGAAAGCGCTCGTACAGTAAAGGTCAACCTTAAAGGTTATACTTTGGATGGCAAAACTATCTGGGTTGAAGTTCGGGGTCTCCTCACATTCTATTTTCCCACCCCAGCATTTAGAACTCTTTCAGATAACCTGCTTCTAGACAGCAGCCCATGAAGTTAGGGACACTGCGAGTGTGTATGTGTGTATTTCCTGCTTTAGTGTAGACAAAGTTATGCTATTCTAGCAGTCTGTTTAGTTACAGATTTTTTTACATAAAGGATTAAAGGAAAATGGATAGATAATGTGGTTTTTAGCAGTTTTTCCCCCGAGGTCATAGAGAGTCTTGTTACTCAGCTCGTGGAACTGGCCAAGAGCAGCAGCTATCTGCACTGCCCCTTCAAGGCAACTTCTCTTGTCTTCCTAAAATTTCCATTCTACAGATGCTTTGGGTGCATCTTCCTCAATTCACCTTCCAACATTCTGGTTTCTCTTTTTCTAAAAAGAGAACCAAACACCAAAGTAACTACTTATGACCCAGAATCCCACCCAATGGTCAATGGGAAAAAGAAAACCTATCAAACAATTCAAGCATAATCTTTTATCTTTGGACCTAATAGCACACAGAAAAAAATGCCTTTGACCCTTTAATCAGGGCCAAGGTGGGAAAACAAAATCACTATCAGATAGCTCAATAGGAAATTAAACAAGGAAACTAGTTAGAAAGGTGACAGAAGAACTGAAACTTGATAGGGATGGTGAGGTCACCAAGAGTTTGGCAATAACAAGAAGCCACCACCATGCTCTACTGGAAAGACAAGAGGAGAACAGTTTGGGTCCTCAGAGACAATGCAGAGAGATTCAACATCACCTCCAAAGTAAGCCAGAGGGAGACAGATTGTCTATTGCAGGCTTCTTCATCATTTCAGGCCAGTGTCTTCCTTTGATAAAACCACTTGGCAAGGGGAGCTTTGCAGGGTTAAATCCCCTATAATAAAAAACACCAAAGAAAGGAGTGGAATTGATAGGAGAGTCAACAGAAAAACAACTGGAAAAGCCCATTCTCCACAGCCTTAAGAATTCATGTAATTTCCATCGTGGCTGCACCAGTCTAAACTCCCACCAACAGTGGAACAGTGTTCCTTTTTCTCCACAGCCTAGGGTTGGAAGTTCCATTCAACCCAGCTATTCCCCTCCTGGGTATTTTCCCAGAAAAACTGAAAAGGTCGTATCACAGTGATATATGTGCACCCATGTTCATAGCAGCACAATTTGTAATAGCTAAATCTTGAAAACAACCAAAATGCCCATCAGCTGCAGAGTGGATGAAAAAGATGTGGTATTTTTATATAATGGAATATTACTCAGCTATAAAAAGGATGATCTTGAGGCCTTCATACTGAAATGGAGGCAACTTGAGCCTATTCTCATAAGTGAAATAAATAAGAATCATATTTATAAATATCACATTGTGTCTCTACTGTAAAAAGTAATAAGAAATGTAGAAGTAATAAAACCCAAAATATGTAATCGCTATTGTCAAAAGGAGGGAAAAGAAAGTGCTCTAAAGAACATAATTGCATGTGTGTTTAAGGGTGTAACATTGATAACCATATTACTAAGTTTTTGTTGGATTGTTGAGCAGAACTGTTTGCAGTCTCACTGTTTGAATGTCTACTTTGTGTGCTTTAATTTTGTAACTTGAACAACTATTTCTAAGAGGACAATATGTAATTTGTCAACTAGTGACTTCTTAGTGTTTATTTTATTTCAGTTTTGGAATATTGTATTATTACTTCCCTTTTTTCTGTTTTGCTTTTTTCCTCTTTAAATAAAATGTTAAAGAATTCATGTAAGATAAAATTCTAAACAAATCTTGTGTGAATTCATTAGAAAAAAAAAACTTGTTTTGGCTTCAAATTCCTAAGCTAATATACCTAGTATCATGAACTAGGAAAATGCCAATTATGTTAAGAATAAATTTTCAAGCAAACAATATATTTTAGCTAAACATATTAAACAGATATAAAAGTACTAAAAAAGCAAAGGCCACCCGTTTTCAAACTTCTTGAAGATTTTTGTGAGGGTAAAGTGTCACTTCCCACATCAGTGTGGTCTGCAGGCACCGCCCTGAGGCACACATAGAAGGTCAGTCTTCACTTTGAATTTCCAGATTTTGTTACAACCCAAACTTTGCTTGAACAAGGTTGGAAGATTTTGTTCAGGGAAGAATCACAGTGCTTTGAATAAACAGTGATGAATTTCTGACATTCCATGTCCCTGTTCACTGCACTGCTGCTCTGTAGCCAATTCAACTATTAAAAGATATTTTTGTTGTTGTTCCCCAGGATAATGGGGCTCAAACTCAAGGCCTTGGACTTGCAAAGCAGCTACCACTGAGCTACACCTTCTGCCCTAAGACTTCTTCCTAATTTTCATGTTATTTGAGCGATTCTTTCTTGTCACCTGCTAATACAAATGGGGTTTGTTGTTTGGGCTCAATTTTAATGCCACCTATATACCCTTGAAACCTGAATATAAGTACACCTTTCAGGGATTTGCATCTTATCTTCTTGCAATTCTATTTTCAGCCATTTCACTTGCCTGTTAAAATGCATGGTGCATGTAAAGGAGATTTGCATTTGGTCCTAAAAAATGAAGATTTTATAAATTGACTTTTTTTTCCTTCTGACCAGACCCATATTACCTGGAAAGGGAAAGGCCAAGGGGAAATTATTGCTATTTTAGACAGCAGCATAAATTTTCTTCCTATTTTTAACCTCGTTTTTTAATTTAATAAGTTTTATGACCCTTATATTAAGTACATATGTTTTACAAGACATTGTGTCCCTTGAGTCACCCTGAATTTGCTCTACTGTACCAGAGTTAAATGAATGAATATTGTGTTTCTGATTTTAGTTCACCCTGTATTTGATCCTTATAATATGCCTGATAAACCTTCATAAAAGCAGAGAGCAACAACACAACTCGAAAGTCATCTAAAGGTTAACACAGATTGTTTTAAATACAATGAATAAAATCATTCTTAACAACACTTTAAATTCAGATTTATCCCCCCTGCTTTTTGTGATAGTTAAGGACAGTCAAAATATTGGAAATAGTCTCTGGCCTTGAGAATCGGCAACTAAGCATATACAAAATATTTTTAAGTTTATTGTAATAGACAATGCAAAGACAGTTTCCCATCTAATTAAAGTTCCAAACGCAAAGATAACTGTGTCTCTTTGGAAATCTGAAATGATGTTAGTGTTTTTTTTGTTTTGTTTTGTTTTTTTGGTACTGGGATCGAACACATGATCTTGTACTTGCCAGGCAGGCGATTATACTGCTGATCTAAATCCCCAGCCCGATGTTAGTGTTCTTAAAAAGATATTCTACCAACATATGGTTGTTTGAAAACAAGTATAGTGCCATTGAAGTATACAAAGGATTTCAGCAATCCTAAATAAAGGAAGATTATTTGAGTAACTTTAGGGTTATTTAAGAAGAAACCGTTGAGTTCATAACAGGATGGAGAAAGGCACCAATAGTGACAGTAGGAAAAAACAGGTTTTCCTAAGTCATGTGACAGGGAGATAGGTCTGGGAAGAGCAGAGAATGGCCTGGTTTTGAATTATGTGTTCAAAACAATACATATACTCTTGATTTCTCTTCAGATCACATAAATTTTTGCCATTTCTTAAAACAGTATAAAAGCAAGGCAACCTACTACTTGTGTTGGGAATTCTTAAAGTCTTTAAGATGTATCAGATTTTTAAATCAGAACACAGTATAGAAGCTATTGATTAGCTAAATATTTAATCAGCAAATCTTTAAAATGGATTAAGATTTGTTTTAAAATATGCCTCATAAATTTGCTGCTTCTAGTCTCAATTTTGAAATGGTTTCCTTGCACATGTCAATGTTTAGCAAAGCTATAGGCTTCCAAAAGTACACTGTAGGCCAGTGGATTAAGAATGGTGCAAACTCAAGATGGAAAAGTTTACATCACAATATCAGCCTAAGTGCCAGACTACATAACCGTACTCTTGTATAAAATCCAATTCAAGAAGCCATTAGTTTCTTTCCTGTTCATTTTGTTTGCTTGTGTCCCACTTCAGTAACTTTGAAGGACATGACCTTAAAATATAACTGGTTATTCAGTAGAACCTTCCTCAAATATCTACATAAGAATTGATGTTTATTTCACAAACCCACACAGGCTTCAAAACTGATATGTTGCCCTGTGATTTTATTGTTAGAGGAAACCATCCATTATTCTCAAAAGCAAAAAATCTCAACCATTCTATATTTCATTTCAAGACTGAGTGACCAAAATATTGGACCTGTTTGAAATCTATTTAAATATTTGGCACCTTGTAGGTTATTTGCATTTAAAAGGCTTTTTATTTTGTTTTTAAGAAAGAGTCTAAGCGTCTCTAATAGCTAAAAACTCTTGGTCAGGTCAACTGTCTAAGTTATGGCCACACTGCTGAGAAGCCCAAGTTAGGACGGAATGTTGGTATTAGGCTCCATGAAAACAAGAGCTGGTCATTTTAACCCGTCACAGAGAACTCCTGGTCACCTCCCAAGGGGCAAATTGATGTCAAGTTCTGCTGTCTGTCAGGATTAAGTGCCTGTTTGCTTTTTCACTAACATGTGGTTTGAGAACAAAGCAGCTCAAATCTCCTCAGTCCCTAACAAAGCATCTCAAATTGCTGAGTAAAATTCTTTAATCCCCCATCTTAATCTGAAAACACCGGCAGCACGGTAGAACACCATGGTCTCTTTTTGTAGATCTACTCTACCCACCCCCTGTCCCCATAGCTGACCACCTACTCCTCCTTTACATGTTTATCTCCCCAGCATGTAACTCTTCAGCAGAACATTATCAAATCAGAAATTTGGGCAACTTGGCCCAAATCAGGCTGTAGACATTTTTATTCCTTATCAACTTAATTTAAAAAGGAATTCACTGACCACTTTCACATAACCTTGAAGGTCTCAGATGTATACAAAAGCATGTGTCATAAATTTTAATAAATAGGTTTTGACTACTTGTTTATAGTACTTGTAAATTCTAAATTGAAAGCTAAAGATATGGGGAAATATTTTAAATTTTTTTATTAAAGTAACAGATGGATATAAAACTAATCTGTGAATGAAACTATGAGAGTAATTTTTGCTAACAGGTAGCAAAACAATAAATAGTTGGAAAATATTTTCCATTATTTGCATATATTCATTGCATATTGAGGATAAAAAGTTTATCCATCACTTGTTATTTTTCAGTTATATTTACAGAATAGAGTTGAAAATCTCTAAATTTTTGTTGCTTCAGTTTGCAAAATGTTGAACCCTACAAGTTGAATTACATAAAGTGTTACTCTCAACAATGTATTTCTCATTATTTCAACACATAGTAGTATTTTTCTTTAAAAATTTTAATTGCAAATTGTATTGGTAGATTTTTTCCCTTGGGAAGATTTCTCAGGCAATTGTTACATTAAGTTCTGGTTTAAGGAAGCTGAAACTCAGGGATTCTATCATTTTTTTCATAATAAATAAATAAAATCAGAAAACTACTTCTTTACTCTAAAACTCCCATTCAAGTGATGTCAAATTAAAGATCTATTCCAATGGAGTAGGTTCCACATTTCCACAATTTCCCCTCAACCTAATGCAAGTCAAAGAGTAAAACCTCATTCACTAGTAATCCTGGGCTCTTTTATAATATGAGTATCTCTGTGAAATGATAATAAAGCCTCATAAAGAATGTGAAAAACCTGACAGCAAAGTTTCCCTGACACCTGTCAAAATAACCGTCTGTGCTGTACTGAATAGTATCACTCTCCCCATTTTTCTCGTTAGCATTTTTACTTTCTACAGGTTGAGTGAAGGAAAAAAAGCAAAAGGCAACAAAAGAAGTGTACACAGACATCCACAGTCTAGTTCAAACCTTTATTGGTAATCCAGCAACTGTCTCCTGGAAGACTGAGCATCTCACATAGGCAAGTTAAGTGCTCCACCAACTGAGCTGCATCCCCAGTCTCAAATACCAGATTTTTAAATTTGCAATTTTTCCTGTTTAAAAGGTGAAAACTCTGGGTGACTGTCACAGGTACCAACACAGAAACCTTCAGGAATGAATCTTTTCACCCCAGAGATTGGAAGCAATGGAAGTGGATGAGATAAATTGGCCAATGATCTAGAAAGTCTTCGTGATGGCCATAGGAAGAGCATGAAATACAGGAAAGTGATCTATATGTCAATCTATGCTTTCCTGTTTCCTGTGTGAATGTGGAAAAATTACTTAACCTTTCTGTGCTTTGTAACTTCACCAGCAAAATGAAGGGAAAGATTGTACCTATTTTATATGAATATGAAATAAGATAATACTTAGAAAATGTAACACTCTCTGACACTGAGTATATATTGTCAATGTTTGAGTTTTTAAAATTTATAGTATTCCAACTTAGTTTAAACATTAGTTTTTTTCTACTCCTTTCAAAGAAATATCACTGTGAGTCTTAAGCTGACATGGGAAGAAAGAAGTGATGTGGTTGAAGGAGTTTTTCTGCTCAAATTGGGGAGGAATAGGTAAGACAACAAATTACAATTAAGTACAATACATGAAAAATATATATTTAGTAGTTCAAAGGATTTGAAAAATAATGATATATCTCATAGCCAATCTTTCTATGTGAAATCTTGATTTTTCTACCAGGCAAGTTATTTTGTGAACTGTGCTTTTAGATATTTATGTTACATCTACCTTGGCAAATATGTATTACTAAAATTTGAACTTCAGCAAATAAATATTATGCTTTAGGATAGATGAAAGATCTAAGTCGATATCCCAAGGCAAATATTTTTTACATCGTTTGTTTTACTAGTTGACCTGTTCATTTTAAGCACTAACAAAAATAGGCTTCTGGGTGAATGTATTCTGAAAGTTTCTTCAGAAAATTTTACATGCTTCTTCACATGTCCCTCAGCTGTCATTTAAACCAGTACCTCTATTCTTGGTTGCCCTGATTGAAATAGTCATAAAAAGACTTTTCTTCATTGACTCTTTCAAGAAATATTCCCTGACTCCCTGCCTATGAAAAGCCCAGCGCTAGTTGCTATTGTACAGTGGTGAACAATTTAGATATAATTCATGTCCAAAAGCATACGATTTCCAAAAATTCCCTGCTGGCTAAGGTATATCTGTATTAAAATGTTGCAAAACATTTTTGTACCTAGTTTTCAAGGTTTAATGTGTCATCCAGCATCTTCAAATGTAGGGGTTGTGTCTGGTATGTGTGTACATCGACTTACTACATGGCACATCTTAAATTTATACAATGTGTCAATTATACCTCTTAATAACCAGGGAGGGATAAGAAGAGGAGTGTGTTCCCTCAGCAATGCCATCTGTGACAAATCAAGACTCAAGTTAAGGAATCTGGGTAAATTTCAAGACATTAATCTCCCTTTACTAGAATCAAGATCCCCAAAGCTAAGCTTGAGTGAAAAATAAGGAGGAAGTCTTTTACTACAGAAGAGTTAGAGGAAAGATGCTGAGGGTGTGTGGGATAATGGCAGCTTAGCTCCCTGCTGGTCATGGTATTGTGCACGCAAGTTTCTGCAAAGGATAAGGTTTAAAATGGGGGTGCTACCAACTGCATAAGTATTGCTATTGCATGGTTACATATTCAAAATGTTTGGAAGAAACTCGAAACCTTCCTCGGGCTATAATTCTTTTACATAGTTATTCTACCACTGAAATTCATTCTCCAGTTGTATATTTATGAGGCTAAAGCCAAGGATTCAATTCTCATGCTCACTTATTTTGTCACATTACACAAGCAAAACTGTTCCTAGGTCTTTCTAAAAAGACATGATTGTAGTCACAGCCAATCAAGGAAAATGTACTGATGAATCATTTTAAGTATAAATTAATGAATCAATTAAACTTCCTTTATACATTCTTTAAGAATGGCAGCACTATCTCTGTGTAGAAAACACCATATATTATGTTTTTTAAAATTTTTTTTCAGTCATGTGTAATTATAAACCAAAATAGTACCTAAAATAAACTGTAAGAAGTGAATGCTTTGTAACAAAATAAAAGTTCAGTTAACATCTAATTTTCAAATTCTTTATGAAGCTTATAAAATAAAACAGTAAGGTCCTAGACCACACAAGAATTAATGGAGCTTCAGTTTTCTACCATAGTTTAAAAAAAACTGAGAATAAAATACAGATTCATTAATAGGCAATAGGTTATACAATTATCACAATTTTTCTGTGCAATTATGTATATGAGTTGTTAGCATTAATAGGATGACCTTAATTATGAAATACAGGTTACAAGGCCATATGAAGAGTATAATTTCATTTAGAAGAATATGTGCATTCTTAGGAAGCCTAAGAGATATAAAAAAAAGTTAAAAATGATTATCCAAAAAAAAAAGTGATTATCCATTGGAAAGATTTTCTTTTTTCATTACTTTCTCTTCTTCATTCATGTTCCATTTTTATAATTTAAACACTTATTACAGGGGCTGGGGATATAGCTCAGAGGTCTAAGCATCTGCCTGGCAAGCATGAGGTCATGAATTTGATCCTTGGTACCAAAAATATATATATATATATATCACTTATTGCATAAGGGCAGGTAAATACAGCCAAGCTGCCAGCTCTGAATACTTGCCAAGATAACTTCATTGTGTCTATTAGATTTCAATTACACAGAAATCTATATATACCTACAAGCAAAAAAAAAAAAAAAACTCACATAAAATAATACATAAATATACACATTATCTTATACAGAGCTGTGTACCAACATAGGAATGCATGGATTATTAGGATAGTTAGTAATAATCAGTCATATCTGATGAGATTTCTGCAGTACCAGTAGTTCTCAAACTTCAGGAAGCATGAAAATCATCTGCAAACTTCATGAGACACTGATGGCTGGACCTACCTCCAGAATTTTTGATTCTGCAGGTCCTAACTGTGGTCTGAGAATCTGCATTTCTGATAGGGTCCTCAAGGATGTTGATCTTTCTGTTAAGAGAACCACTTGAGAACTACTGACATGCCAGTGCTTTTCTGCTTGAATAATGTGGGTCTGACAGTGACTTGATATCTCTCAGTTTAGGTGTGTTCAACTGTACTCTGGTAAGATGGTGAGCAGCTGTTCTTCCTCCTCACTAGAGAGAAGAGAGGAAATGGAATTAAACTGTAGCAAGATGATTTAAGTTTTCTCTAGAGGGGAAAATGTCCTTACAAAAGGGTTATTAAATACTGAGATGGGCTTACAGGGTTACTAAAAGGAAGTTTTTGTTATCTGTCTCTCTGAGGGGTTGTAAGAATTTCCAGATCTTATTTAAATGGAAGGAAAAAATAGAGAGATAGTATAAGACATACCAGTTATTTGAGAATGGGCCCAAATCCATTATACTACTGGTAGTAAAATGGAGTAACTAAACTTTACCTTTCTATGTTCCCTCTTCCAAGGGATAAGAGATTTTCTGGTTTCTCTCTCTCGATTGTTTTAGATTCACAAGGGATTGAAATAATTTCATTTATACCTTTACTCAAAGCAGAAGAGATCAAGCAGGGAATCTTACCTTCTTATACTCCACATTCTGTGCTAAAAAGGCATCAAATCAATAGTTTGCATCCATCTCTTTTGAGGAAAAAGCCCATGTACGCGTGCAGTAAAACTTACCCAATGTTTGCTTTCAGGATAGGTCTAGAATTCTAGAGAACACCTTTGGAAGGTGAAAATGAGTTTAGTCATGTAGCCAATGCAATAAATTTTCTTCAAATTAGAAGATCTATTCTCAGCTAGTTCCAACTTAGAAGACAAGACCAGACACAGTCTATAGCTGATGATGTCCCTTCATCCGAACTCTTCCATGGTTTCCATCTTGGAACTTGCAAAACAGATATCCTACACTCCCACCCCCTGCAGGAGCTTGGACTCCAGCAGCTGAGAGCTCTGGGTTCACAGCTGCAGTCACACTTCCCGTGAACTTCACCGTGATCCTCCTTTGTACAATGGAAACAATTACACCTGCATACCTGGGCTGCCCCAGCAACTCTAAACAAGTTGTGGTGTGAAAACTTAGTCCAATGCCCACTGCACAAAAAGGAGTCAACAAATGCTGGCTCTTTTCATCCTCCAAAATGCAGTCCAGAAGGCAAAAATGGTCCAGACAGAAGCCATTTTGATGGACTCTTTACTGTAAATCAATATTACTAAGACAGTTTTGTACTTGTATACACAGATTTTGAATATCTCAAATCTTCCATATCAATGCAACTTGACTTTAGGGAGTACCTCTGAATATCTACTTTTCCCTAAAATAGAGAAACCCTCTTCTGTACTGGTGTGTTAATAAATTGTTTTGGGTGCAATTACACAATTAACTCCCAATCAACCTTTCCCTTAAAACCTATCATTTTTTTACTAAGCAGTGACAAAAGAGAGAAATATCTTTGGAATCAAGACACAGATTCTGACATCCAAATTTCTCTGCTTTATTACAAAAAAAGTGAATACTCTAATTTTTATAGAAAATGAGATATTAAAGTAGCCATTGTTCATTTTCCGTTATTTGGTTTTGAATGTCCTATAATACTTTCATTCTCTTGAATGGTTTTATACTATTTTGTTATGTTTGATATTATTGTGTATGAAGCTATGCTCAACTATTTCAAAGAAAAGAGACATTATGGTAGCTACTGTTAATATCCAGTTGTCTTGTGAAGTGCTGTGTTGTGTGCATTGTTCTGTTCTGATTTGCTTTGTTCTGTCCTCTTTTGTTTTATTCTCTTTAAAATAAAAAAAATTTAATTTTTTAAAACATGAATACCAAACCTCAACTCTTTTCAAATTGAAAATTGCTCAGATCATAACTACAAAAGCTAAACTAGTTGTAAAATGGGAATAAATGGAAGTATGATGATGCATCTCAAAGCATCAGTAAGAATTAAGTTGGATAATGCATGTAAAATACTTAGCAGAGTTCACAATATGTAGTTATCCATAATTATTGGTATTATAATGGTGGTTTTGAGTATTCAAAGATGAAAATTCAATGGTGCGAAGTCATTTAATCCTCAGGAAAAGCCGGTTTCTTTCCCTGTCTACACATCACCTTCCTATATCGATACAGCTTGTGTGGCCATATCTGCCGTGCATTCCTACTTGGGCCACAATCTCATTCTTGTTGTTATTGTTGTTGCTGATGTTGTTGCTTATTTCTAGAAATAGGTGTTTATGGGAAATTTCTAAGTACAATTCTTTCATAAATGAATTGTGTATTACATACTGCTCCTCCCAGCCCATTCTCATGCACAAGGAATCATTTTTTAAAATTAGTCTTCTAATCTACTCACCTTTTTATACAGAAAACAGAAGCTCAACAACGCTAGGCAAAGCTGTGGAGCCCCTAAACCAGCACGCTCTACTGTCAGATCAATAACATAAGTCTCCTCTTTTAAGAGTACTAGGCTTTGGTAATTGTTGTGTGAAAAATGCATTTTGATTATCATACCAAGAACTGTTTTATTTGCAAGTGATAGAAACTACCTTTGGGATACTTTGGCAGATCAGGGTTACACTGGTTCCTATAATGCAACTCAAGGGCAGAAAATCAAAAGTTTTTACTGATCTCCTGACTCCTTTTTTGTGGACTGATTTCATTTTCTCAGGCTGACCTCTACAAAGCCACCTTAACTAGGAAAAGGATTATAGCTGTGAGGATTGTACCCACTGAATATGACAAGAACTTATTCTTATCATAATCAAACTAACTATAATTTTTATTTTTCTAACAGCAGAAATTCTAAAATTGAGGAGACCAATAGTGAGACAGCTTCTTGATCTGGTCATATTCCAATTCCTGTTCCACACTTCCTAGCAGAGACCAGCCCATAGTATACAAGTTTCAAGTAGAAGAAGGGAAAGGAGGAAAGGCAAAAGTCACTCACTGATCGAGTCTGATTCTTTTCATTAGAAAGATGATAACTTGCCAGAGCACCGTATCTTAGACTTCTATGTGTATCAGCTTGGTCAGAATTGGAAAACACAGTCATGCTTAACCTCAGTGAGATGATTACAGTATTTCCCACTGGAAATACTGCCACTCAAAAAGAAAAAAAGCAATGGTAAGATTTTCTTCATAAGAGAAAAAGAAAGAATGGATCCTGGGTAGGCAACTTCTCCATGACAAGCCCATTCTTTATTATTTCCAATTAGACAAATGGTGAAAAGAAACATTCATGAGTTCTCCTGGTCCCTGCATTCACCTTTGTGGTCAGAAGAGTGGAGTATTGAAACTCACAGCCTTAACTAAAAAGAAATGGGATTCTTAGCAAAAACAAAACAAAACAAAGCAAAACCATATAACAAAAAACAATAGCTTTGCATCCAAACTAGATGAAGTATAACTACAATTCAAGAATTTTCCTAATATTTAAAATATTGATCAGGATTATGAAACTTCAGGAGCATCAAGAATTTCATCAATAGCAACAACGTGTCCTAAAGTCATAGAGAAGACAGAAGACACAGAAAAGGCAGATTCAAATATATAACAGCTAAGGTTGCACACCTATTTGTCCGGTGCACTGTTTTATAGCCTCTGGGTGAGTGATAGGCCTAGTTCTCTGCTGCTTCATCCAACGATGTTACCTTCAATCATGTTAATTAAATTAATATGACCTGCACTAATGAAAACTGCAAAAACCTATTTTGGTTTCTATCAGCACATGCATTTTGATAACTTAGTCCTGTCAGACTGGTATGCCTCTCAATATCAGATTCAATGCTTATAATACCAGGGTAATCCTAAATATTTTCTACACAAAACTAACAAAGCAAATGACTTATGAAGTAAATTTCATTTTGAGTGAGCAGCAAACCAAATCACAAATTAGAGATTCATGGTGGCTTTACTGAAGCACACAGTTTTACTCATCTGTCTCATCTTTCTTAACATATATTCTGCTTTGACATGTTTTCTAAATGATTAGCCACCTGAGAAAATATTTAAATGACCATATCACAAGGTAAAAAATTTATGACCTAAATTATATTAACAAATTCAATATGCTATGCATATGGAAATTAGAGGCTTTCAGATTACATTTTTGGTTTCAAAATACTTTGTTTCTGTTTACAACAATATTTTCTTTCCCCTGTTCATCTAATGGCAGATCCTCAGAGTAACCAAGCGAAAGCAAATGACTTAGTCCTTGGTTCAGAGAAATAATGGGTTACTAGCATAATTAATTTTATGTTTAATTACTGTAGAATGAAACAATTCAACAATATCCAATCAATCCTTGGAATGACAGAACAGAAGGTCAGCAGTTGCTAAGTCAATTGTTTTGAAAGAAAAATTTATGTTAGGTTCTCTTTTATGTGCTATGGAAAGAAATTGGATAAAAGTGGTCAAGCAAACATTAATTAATTATATAAATATAATCTGGTTGTCATGCTAAATCATACAGGCAGGGATACAGTCTCAGAAATAAGGGCTATGCATTAACTCCGGATTTCAGTGACATAGCCATACCCTACCCCCGCTTCTGTGTGATACACAATTGAAAGCCTTGGAGTCAAACATTAACATCTCTCGAATTATTTTTCTAAAGTTTGAGTTGACAACCCCTTGAAAAGGAGTTGATGGTTCCAGGCCATTTCCTTTCATGCCAACCCATCAGCATAGAGGGCTGGGATGTACTGACCTCCCCTCCCCCTCTGCCTCTCGTTACTCCTTGCTATCCATCAATATCAAGAAAGGAAACTCAAGCTATTTCACAGGGCAATTCTTCTGATCACAGCACTGATCACATTCGGGGGCTCATATAAACTGTAAGACTAGTGGATATAGAAGGAGGTCCACTTTACTTTTTGACATTTATAGAGTTAATTATTCGAGCTTTCCTTCTGGCTCTAGATTTCTGCAGCATTTACTGTAGTTAAATCTCTGCTTATTTGACTCAGAAACTCCCAAATTCCCACCTACTGGAAGTACAATATCTGTATCAACATGATCCCCTTTACCCCTTTCACAACCCTTTTGAGTGCTGTGATCCTATTTTATTTCCGTGATCCTATTTTATTTCTTCTCTTTAGTCACTTTCTGAAAATGGAGTATGAAGTATCAGTCACTATGGAGTCATGAAGGTGAAAACGCCCATCTGCATCCCCCAAGAGTTTTCCATGCAAAACTTATCACACCTACCAACCCGGTGAGCACAGTTTCAAGAAAAAAAAAGAGTGAAGACGTCATCCTTCCTGTATTTCAGTCATGTCTAAGAATGAAGAAGAGTTAATTAATGGGACTGGGGAAAATGCCCAACACATTCACTTGCCAAGATTAAAATGAGTGAAATACTGAAGTTCCTGTCAGAGTGGTTAGGTGGAAGGGACAGGAGGGAATGTACAAGAGAGCTGGCAATGCCCTGACTTCTTTATTAGGATGCTGCTCATACAGGGACATTCAGCTAGTGAAAATTCAGTAAGCTTATCATTTGTGTGCATTTCTTATATATACAGATGTACGTCAAGAAAAGGTACCGGAAAATAAAATGAGAAAACTTCCTAATCCTCCTACCAAGTGCATTACCTAATACACAGGCATAGGACCCAGGATTCTGAGGAAAAATGTTTTTCTCTAGAGGACCTTGGGTTCATTATAGAAAATTGTGCAGACAAGTCTATTTTTCAAGAAATAAATAAGGTTCTTTGCATATGCTGAATTGCTGTTTAAGAGTTGCGGCCCAGTTCAGCTGGCTCACTGGGGCATGTATTTATTTTGCCCATCATTAGTGATACTACATGCAACACTTAAAAGGTTTATATCAAACAGTTTTCCTAAACAAGGCCAGAATAACTCTAAACTCCATGAGAAGTGTGTAAAGTTACCAGGACATGTGTATGTACACAGAAGGCACCAAGCATCAGTTAGGGAGGCCTCCTGATATGAAAGCACTTTCTGTAACAGCATTAAGAGTATCCAGACTTAGTCACAATGTAGAAGCAATTGCTATTCTTCAGTCACTACAGATTTTCCAAGAAGTGAATGCAGCTAGTTTCGACATCCTTGAATGCAAAGAAATTGTGACTATAAAACTTTGATATCTTCAGAATGATCTGTGAACTATTTCTTCTAATATTAAGATTGCTTTCAGTAACAAAGTGGTTTATTATTCTGCAGAAAAATCCTCTCAGACTGACTTTCAAGATGAAATCCACATTACCTGGGATTTGAAAGTATTATTTCACATAATAGTGGAACTGATTTGACACTCTAAATGCAGCTATTCTGGAAAGTTGACCTTCTCTAAATAACTCAGGCAAAAATAAGAAATAGAAATGACTTACTTGATTAAAAACATTAAATTATATTTCTTTAAAGGGCATTTGGTAATCAGCCACTAGTATTTTAATAAGTCTAGCTTAATGTTTGTTGATTTATCAAGAGGTCGTCTATCTTCTATGTTTTAATCTCTTTGGGAATACATACCTAATTTCTTAATCAGACAAATATTTAGTTCCAGAGTAATCATAAGAAACTACATTGCTTTTTTTATGAATTACTCATGGAAATAGTACATTGTAGTACAGGATAATATTGTGTTGTTTAGCACTATGCTTAACACTAAGAAGCCATCATTTGTAAGAATCACCACTTTGTAATACTAAGGAAACTAAAAATACTTCTAATTTTAAATATTACATGACATTTCTTTTAAGATACCCCTTTATTCAGGTGCCAAAAGGTAAAAAGTGTGTCTCAGAAGTGAAGAACTAAATCTTTTATCAAAATGAATAGAGAGAGACTTGCAGGAAAATGGTGGAGCAGTGAGCAGTAAAGAATCTCTCCAAGTTTTGGTGTCCAGACCCTAGAACATAGCAACATGAGAAAGAGAAGGAGGAGGAAAGTGGATCCCATGGACACAGGAAGGATCTGAACTGAGACTTGAAGCTCATGGAGAGAGACAGTTTAGGAATCCAGCAAAAATAAAGCCAGGAATGGCAGCCCTGCCAGCCAGGGAGAATCAGCAAGGAAGCTGTGCAGCCCCCCATGTACCAGCAGCCCTACCATCCAGGGAAAACCAACAAGGAAGCTGTGCAGCCCGCTGTGTGTCAGGGGCAAGCCCTGCCAGCTGGGGAGAACCAGTGAGGAAGCCACCTCCCACCCCTGTTCCCTTACACATGCGTGAGCAACTGCACTCAGCACAGACTGAGATAATAACTGAAGCAGGGAAGCAACCTGACATTTGTGTTGTTTGATTGACTGTGCAGGCCTGGGGCTGATAGTCTGAGCAACTGTTTAGAGGGTAACAATACACAGTATAGTAATGACTGTGAATTTCCTACTGTCCTATCGCTGTTTTGCTTTGTTTCATTTTACTGTTCTGTTTTATTCCCTTTAAAACAGAATTTTAAAAAAGAATGGAGAAAAACTTCTAGCTAATTGTAAAATTCAATAACATTCACAAAGAAATTTTCAACTTTGTTTTCAAACATATTGCATTGATTATAAGCCTTTCATGATTTAATGTAGAGAGGGTAATATTGTTTTGCTTCTTTTTAAAGAAAAAATTACTGGGCTCTGCAAAATGAACATAAGAGGTCACAGTTCTCTACTTTCTGCGATTGCTTTCACACTGCTAATGAAAATATGATGGTATAAAATTGAGTACATAAGACACATGCAAACTTAGTTCATGAAATGCAGTTTCTCCATATTTCCTTTAAATACAACTCTAAAGCAATTATACAGCCACTTCAGAGCACCTTAGACATGCGTAATTATGGATGAGAAGGACATTTGCAGCACTAAATTCAAACCTAGTCTCTTAAACTTGATCTCTATATGTCCATAGCAGTCATAAAACCACTATGCATGTCCCAGGAAATGTTTTTTGAAACTCAGTTTTCCTTTCCATTTTTAATTATAGCATTTTACTTTTAGGAGACTAAGTAAAATTCTAAATTAGAAGAAAATTCAGTTTTTAAAAAATGATAATTTATCTTAAACATTATGCTCAAAAACTTTTGTTTTAAACAAGAAAGTTTATGATTCTTCTCTTCTGAGTGAAGCTGGGATGACATCTCTAGATTTGAAGTTTTAATCTTGTATTTATTTGGAAAACAGAATTAATAACACAATAGGTCTATGAGATTGAACTTTTAAAAATTACTACTGGGTAATAGCATTTTGTACTTGCCCACCAATTTAAATATAGTAAAATAATAAAGAGATCAAAATAATTTAGGAGCTGGTCATGGTGGCACGCATCTGTGGTCTCAGCACTTGGGAGGCTGAGGCAGAAGAATTGCCACAAGATTGAGGTCAACATTGGCTACATAAACAGTTTAGGACCAGCCTGAACCACAAAGCAAGACTCTGTCTCAAAAAAACTAATCTTTTAGGAAAAAAATGACCACTAATGTTGATTATATATATTATAAATGAGATCTACTAAGAATACTTTAGGACAAGACAAAGCTAGCACTTTATCAGGAGCCCTTTTAGATCTCTACAAATCAAAGTTCCTGTGCTTCCATTTCTCCTCTCCATAAAATTCTGTACAAATGCATAGCGGCCAAATGCAAATTGCAAATGTTAATTTTATTCTGTGTTTTTAAAAAATAACTTTGAGGGCTGGGGGTTTAGTTCAGCAGCCTAAGTGCCTGCTTGGCAAATGCGAGGTCGTGAGTTCAACCCCCAGTACCAAAAAAAACCCAAAAATAACCTTTGAGACACACATAAATAACAACTGCAAAGATCAAAAGATGGACTGTGTGTGTTAGGCTACATGAATTGTTAATTTTCTTAGGTTACGGTAATGCTATTTTAACTATACTATATAGGACAATGTTTTAGTTTTTAGGAGATTCATCCTAAAGTAGTGAAATATCTAGTATTTGTAACTTACTTTATAGCTTATTTATATACAGATGAGATGAGAAACCATAAATGGGACACAATTGTAGCAATTGGTGAACCCAGGTAGAATACACACAGATGTTCACAGTACTCTATTTTCTATTTTTCTGTAGGCTTGAAATTTTTCAAAATGAGAAGTTGGAGAAGAACTTATGAAAATGCAGCCTTCTTTTGAACAATGAGTCAATGTACTTTTTCACTCTTCCTTGCCACTAACCATAGTTAATTTTAGCACATGCTTCTCTAATGCTCCAATAAAATACTTCTGAAGAATAGCAGGTCAGCAGGCCTTATTCTAAGTTTATTAACTGATAACCTATTTTCAATGGCAAAAGTAAATGTAACCTAGGCCTGTTTCAAAGCGGCGATTGTCAGCTTGCATAGTCAATATGTCATGCAGGGTACACTTCATTAAAGAGTGAAGTGCTTCACTTGTAATTTGAGCTAAATGAATGTCAATGTCAGGTTGTATAAATCTCAGATTAAAATGTCTCACTAAGCGCAATGGGGTGTTTTGCCCTCCAAGAATCCAACCCCAATCAGGGCTTATTTCATACATGTTTTCCAAGTGGTACCGAGAAGTCCCTTTCATATCAGAGAGTAGCAATTTACCTGGCCTTGAATCCACTGCAGGGCTTAAGGGTAACATTCACACATTTTATTGCTACACTTTCAACTCTAGTAACATCAAAAATTAAAATCTCACTGTGTCTGAGGATTACTTAGCTAATCCAATATTTATGTAATAAGAGAAACAAAGAAAAGTCTCTGGAAAGGGCTAGGAATATAACCCAGTAGGAAGACCTGGATTTAATCTCCACTACTGCAAAACAAACAAACCACAACAACAAAAAATAAGATCTAGACACAAATCAAGTTCTCCAGAAGGAGGAATTATTATAAATTGTATAAAAGCAATGAATTTTATCTTATATAGATAACAAAAAGTTTTCAGTTGAATAGAGCACTCTGGTCTGGGTCTCAGCAGATCTTTGTAACACTGGATAAATAGTTCAGGGCATGTTTAAGTGAATTGGAAGTACTCGATAAATGTTTTATAATAGGGGCTAGGGATTTGGTTCAGTGGTACAAGCACAAGGTTATGAGTTTGATCTCTGGTACCAAAAAAAATGCTTTATATATAATCCCATGAAGGTAGAAATCCAGCATGTTAGTGTGGCATCTTATCTCTACGAACAGCTCAGCAAAGAACTAATTTTACAACAGAAAGAATAGTGAGTAATGAGCCAACAGTTCTTTCATTTTGTTTTTTATACCTAACTTTAAATAAGAGTTCCTAGGCTTTGATGGAGGAAGAATGGCTAAAGGACATGTCACAGAAGCCAAGGGGTCCACTCCACAGTAGCTAGGATCACTTCTGGTGGTAGGAATGGATCTGAGACAGCAATTTGTAATAGAGAGCACTATATGACAGAGAACAATGTGTGACAGAGAAGTCCTCAGAGGACACATGTCCCCACCCAGAATGGAACTTATTTGGAAATTTAATAAATAAGGCTTTTTGTTTTTTGCTAATCTGTGGATACAGTTTCTCTTTGTGGAGTTTTATCAACTGATAGCCATGCTATTTCACTATGAAATCACTTTTCCTGAAGAACAATGTCAGCTAAAGTAAAAATCAGAACAGTATTGTTTTGTGTTGATGTTCTTGACAATATCTGGTCTCTTCTAGATATATGGAAATACATGTTTAAAATGTGGTTTTTCTCTCTTGGATTGGAAAGAAAGGACTGAGCCTATGACCAGACATATGGTAGGAACCCAGGAGGTAAACTGAGGGAAAATGTGCTGTAGCCCTTTCCTTTAGCTATAAAGCCATCACAATCAATTGTCGTTATCATCCCACAAAAAAAAGAACCACCAAAAAGCCCTCTTTGGAAGGGTGCTCTAGCCAAGCAAGTTTTCCTTTTTTCCATGTTAACAACCTTGAAGTTGGCTAGAAGGTCAAGATGGCAGCTAATAAAATCAGCAACAGAATTTAAAGTAAAATGTCCTCCCTTTGCATAGAAAAATGTTTCATTCTCCCTCTCCTTCTGTCACAGCCTGCATGAGAATTTCCCTTAGATTTTTCAAAAGTGAAAGTCGGAGTAAATAAGATGTGGGATTGGAGGCTGCCGAGATCCGCTAGATGTGTTTTTTTAACAGCTCTTTAGATGAGCGAATACGGCAGCCTGATTAAGAGATGCACACCCTGCTCGTCTGTCATCCACCTGTCTTTAGGCCCTGAGGGGTAGTTTGTGCTGGAAGGAAGTGTGCCCCAGGAGACTGAGGACAGCACTACCTGGTAATCAAAAAAGAGAAATGAACATGGCATTGAGGAGACTTAAAGAGGCGGGCACAGAACTCATTTGTTTATCCCCTAATATAAATTTCCTCACAGATCTCGTTCAGTTCTGCTATCCTTCTCCTGAGTTGAAAAAGAAATCGCATCATTTCTCTTCCTCTGCTTTTGCCTCTTCAGTCTCCCAAGGTGCCTCTTGCATCCTCAAGCATGCTGGATACCACACGTCTGGGCCATGTCCGTTGGGCTCCCGGTCCAGAGCAGATTTTACAGATTTTCATGGGATAAAGGCTCTCTCACAGGATTTGAGATAAAGGAATTTAGGAATCCAAGGGAGGAGAATCCATGTGAGCCCAGCTGACTCTGAGAGGTTTGATTTCAGCTACAACAGGCCCTGACCCAAGGGCAGGTTGGGCCTCTCCAGTCAGGCCTGGTCAAGGCCAGCCCACCCACCCAGTCTGCTGCTGCTGCTTCTAACGGGTTTATGTCCATCAGATTTTGCTGCATTTCCTTCCTGAAAGTAGCTACAGTTCGCTGTGGGATTTTTTTTTCTACTTTTAATTTTGTATTTATTCCACATTTAATAAATAAATTATTTTCCATCCCTACCTGTTCCAATACCTACTCCAGAGCAATTGCTGTAACAGCAACAATAATTACTTTGTAAATTAATGCATGGATTATGTTGTTACTAGAGGAAAAGGGCAGCATTACAGCAGCATTTATTTAAAATCTTGCCTTTCTCGACATTAATTAGGTGGACACAATGCTGTGGATTTGTTTCAGAGTCAAACTCTAATCAAGCTTCGCCTGCTAAAAGCAATTCATTGAGTTCTGAAGTTTTGAAATTACAAATTATCACCTTCCCCATTTAAATTTGGCAAATGATGAAGATGAATACATACTGAAATGTTAAAATTTGTGGTTTAGAGAATGAAACCAGTATGATCTTATTTTATTAATTGTTATTTTATTTATTGTGGAATTTTTTGAATACATATAACAAAATAAATAATACCTTTGGCATCATCACTAACCTAAAAAAATTTAAATCTTACAAGAATAGTTGTGGTTCCTTACATATTCTTCCAAAATATCTCCTCTCCAACTCCTACTAGAAAGAATCCTGAATTTGGAAGTTATCACCTTGAAGCATATTTCTATACTTTCATACATATATAAATTTTCTAAGACAAAATATTCAAATCTGCATATTTTTATGTTTTGCATTAA
This sequence comes from Hydrochoerus hydrochaeris, assembly GCA_004027455.1. Taxonomy (NCBI): domain Eukaryota; kingdom Metazoa; phylum Chordata; class Mammalia; order Rodentia; family Hydrochaeridae; genus Hydrochoerus; species Hydrochoerus hydrochaeris. Next base: position 211,889 of record PVLA01002506.1, read on the forward strand.
TCATGTCTATTATACATATGCAATTTGTGGAAATTTTTGTCCCATCATTTTTAGATATATCCACTTTGATAGATGTGACTAGTTTATACACTTCTCACTGTCACATAATTTCACTATATAAATAAATTAAAATACATTGATTCACTTAATGCTTTGCTTCAAAAGAGGAGAAAGAAATTTTATACTACAGGAAAACAAAAAGCAGTCAGTAGACATGCACCATTTTATATAGATTGGGGCTCCAAACCACAGAATGGCTGCACTGATACTTTTCTTTCTTTTCTTTTTCTTTTTTTTTTTTTGTACTGGGGATTGAACTCACGACCTTGCACTTGCCAGGCAGGTGCTTATGCCGCTGAGCTAAATCCCGGCCCTTGTGGGTTTTTTTTTGGTTTTTTTTTTTTTGCACTGATACTTTTCGCTTTGCTCCTGAGGATCACTGTCTGAGGAAACAGGTAAAGCAGAACTGTTATACGAATTAACAGTATGTAAAAAACAAATGGTGACAGTCCAATGCCACTGACTAGTCCCATTCCTCTTCCTGGCAGTCACAGACAGTTTCACGGCACCAGGGGGGCCAAAGAATACCATCAACCTCCACCTACACATCGCCAGCTGGACATTATTCATAATTCAGCTTCTATCTTTCTAAGAAGGTCATTTATTTCTTCACTTCATTAAAACTATATATATATATATATATATATATATATATATATATATATATATATACATATACATATATATATTTAGAAGTATGCACCCCGGAAACACCTGGAAGATGTGTTTTTCATGTCATAGTCACCTCCCTGGATAACCCGGGCTTACTCTGCTCAGTAAATGAATTAGTCATTTTTGCATTGCTGGGACAAAACACCTGATAGCTGAAACATAAATAAAGAGAAGTTTATTTAGCTTATGGTTTCAGAGACTTCAGTTCATGGTCAGCTGGACCGCTCAACTCATGGCATCTAGGAAGCAGAGAGTAAGGGACTGAGAGGAAGGAACCAAGGACCAGATATACTCCCTCAGGTCAGGCCCTTATGACACACTCAAACACATCCAAAAGTGTGATTTATTAATCTAGACATCTCTCAAGCCAACCTAGTTGACAATTAAGATTAACCACGTCTTTGATCAAAAGGAAGATGAATTGCCTCTCAAAAAGAAGTTCCAATATAAGCATTTCCCTTTCCCCTCTAGCCTCAGCTACCCAGTGCTGCTTGTCTTTATCCTCAAATTGGTTAAGTCTGAGGGTCAAGAAAAGAGCACTGCATGAAAGGAGGATCCTGGGCACCTCACCTGCTCCAGTGTAGTCTCTGCTACCCGGTTAAGTATTAAAAACTGAGCAGAGCAGATAAGGATACTACTCCATCTTGCAATACTTAGCAGAAGCTATGCAAGGGAACTGTTGGCCAATGATATGTGTATGACACTGAATTAGCAGTAATAGAAATAGTAGTGTGCAGGCTGGGGATTTAGCTCAGCAGAACAAGTGCCTGCCTGGCAAGCAGGAGGTTGTGAGTTTGATCCCTGGTACAAAGAAAGAAAGAAGAAAAGGAAAGAAAGAAAGAAAGAAAGAAAGAAAGAAAGAAAGAAAGAAAGAAAGAAAGAGGAAAGAAAGAAAGAAAGAAAGAAAGAAAGAAAGAAAGAAAGAAAGAAAGAGGAAAGAAAGAAAGAAAGAAAGAAAGAAAGAAAGAAAGAAAGAAAAGAAAGAAAGAAAGAAAGAAAGAAAGAAAGAAAGAAAGAAAGAAAAGGAAGGAAGGAAGGAAGGAAGGAAGAAAGAAAGAAAGAAAGAAAGAAAGAAAGAAAGAAAGAAAGAAAGAAAGAAAGAAAAAAGAAACAGTAATGTGGCTCTGGTACCCAGGTGTAGGAGACTGAAACCCATAGCCCACTGTCTGAAGGGCAAATTTGATAGCTAAGATGCTATCAAGAGTAGGGAATCCTATTGTCAAGGGTCAGGTCTGCCTATTCAGAGGGGGGAAAAAGCGTGCGTGCATGTGCGCGTGCATGCATGTGCGCGTGCGTGCACGCGCACACACACACACACACAGTGTGTGACTAAACAAGGAGTAATTGATACATAATCAAGCAAAGAGGTCTTAGTACGCGTAAACTCTTCTGCAGTTCTATGCAATCTTTTAAGCAACACAATTCTGATTTATATTTTGAAGACTCACTGATGCAAAGCTGTTTAAAAATCACATAATCTACACAATGAGATTCTTCTCAGCAATACAAATTGTTGGTGCACAAATCTTCACATATAGTGGGGCATGACGATGATTAGAAAGAAGAACCATGAAGCTTTTTGAACAATAGAAATGTTCTAAATACTGGTTTGTGTGATGCTTACACAGGTAACTGTGACCATCAGTATTCAAACTGACCATTAAGATCAGTATATTTTATTATATGTAAATTATACTGTACTTTTTAAAATGATATATGAAAATCAACAGATAATTGAAATCAAACTAGTGGTGTGTTTGAATAAGAAAATTTCTATAGAAAATACAAACTCAAGGGAAATCACATGAGATTTTTCTTATATGAGTTAGAAGTACAAATTGAGCATCTCTTATCCCAAATACTTGAGGCCAGAAGTGTTTCAGATTTGGGATTTTTTTCAGAATTTAGAATATTTGTGTATATATAATGAGATATCGTGGGACCTATATCTAAGCAAAAAATTCATTGACATTTTATGTTCACCTCTTGTACATAGCCTGAGGGCAATTTGATACAGTAATTTTAGTGTGCCTGTGTTTTGAGTGAGACCTGTCACATGAGGTCAGGTGTGAATTTTCCACATGCAGGGTAATGTAGACACCCATAAAGTTTCAGAGTTTGGAGTATTTTGGATTTTTTGATTAAAATGTTTAGGCTGTACCCACATTTAGATGACTTCTAAAACTACCTTTTTTAACAGGTCTGAGGACTTTCTACTGTCTCTTCATATTTTCCCTTCATAACACTTCCTACTTCCTGACATGCATCGGTATATACATGTGTGTGTTTCATATGCTATGATCTCAAATGAATCAATAACTTAAAAGAAACTTTAAAAGTGATTATCTATTTGACCTTAGAGACTATTTGGGCCAAATGTGTCATTATATAGATGAAGACACTGAAATCCTGAGAGGTTACATTATTTCTCCTCACAAAAATCTGAGTGTCCTGTGGAAATGGGCCATTTCCCAAAGCCTTATAGCTCTTGAGTAGTGTCACAAATACCTGTTGTGACCAAAATGATTAGTTCCTGTTTCATCTCATTTCTTTGCTGTTTATGTTCATAATTATTCAGATTTAATGAGGAATCAAACATAAAGAATGAGACACAAAATAAACAGCTATTCATATTTGCCTTGACTCTCTTACTTCCAATGTAAGAAACATAGCACTGTTGCTAATGTCCAAAGTACATCTAATCCAGAAAGACATCATTTGAGACCTTTCTACATAAAATATAATTTAATGTTCTGAATGTCTGGTTTGTACAGAAAGCACTGTGCTAGCTCTACAAGGGATTAGGATTATTTTAAGAAACACAAAGTGTAAGAAATACTGTATGCTACATGGCTCAGTTACATAAGGCAAGGCAAATACTAGAATCCCAGGATCCAGCATTCTTTTGCTATTTTACCACATATGGTGAAACACTAAATATGATCCTAGCCATCAATCAATAGTTGACTTCCCTATGTTCCTAAAATTGTACTCTTTTTCTGAAAGAGGCTGGGATTCTTTATTTTCCAGTTCAAATTATAGGCAGTTAACAATTTATTTACAGTGATAGCATAGATAAGGTAGCCCCCAAGACCAAGGCTAGGAAGTACTGATGAAGAAGAAAAAGTAATGAAAGTAAGAACCCACACACAAGAATCCTTTCAAAACCCTCAAGACCCACTTATAGAATCCTTCACAAAGATTGGTAGGAATCTTTCTTCAATTCCCCCATCCAGCTAATATTAATGGGACAATCACCTTTCAAGATGCTCAGATACTAACGTGGAACAATTGGTTTATTATCCTGTTTCCTCTGTACATCTTCCCCCTCACACTCTATTTCCTCACACAACTTCTGTCATTTCAGTGTCATTAGCCTCAACCAACTAGCAGCAAGGAAAGGGCTCGACGAGTCCAAAGAATCAATGTTGTGTTAATACAGCATTTTCCTCTTTATCACACACACACACACACACACACACACACACACACACAAATATATTTACGTTTAAACAATTAATGGTTATTAACCCAAATAGTTCAATAATTGTGGAATTTCAGATGGGTAACCAAGTGAAATCAAATTAATATAGAACTGGACAACTGGTAAACAGGAAGGCATCAAGGAATCAGCCCCTGAAATCGGTGCTTCCGTTATGTTTTTCTTGTTTCTTCCTTTAATTTTCATCTGAATCACATTTTAAAATAAGAAAGAAGGCACCAGGATTTTATGTGAGGGTTGTGAGTAGGGTTGAAGATAAAGCTTCTATCCATAGCAAGAACATAGGAAACCATCACTCAGAGGGGAGGTTTTTAGGTTAGAGATCATCCAATTATGTATTTTTTAGGACTGAATTTTCCAGGAACTTCTAGGTAACTGTTTATCAGGCAAAGAGTTGAACATCATTGGTGATGGTTGGGAAGATTGGGTGCCCCCCACCCCGCCAAGTTCGTCTAACACAAGCACCAACCCCAATGTGACATACATATGTAGAGACGGGCTCCTGGGAGATAATTTGGCTTGATGAGATCATGAGGGTGGGGATTTCCTGGCAAGCTTAGTGGCTTTATGAGGAGACAGGAGACAACTTCTCCATCTCTTCTTGTGATCAAACAAGGAAGAGGTCACATGAGGACACACTGAGGCGATGGTCAGGAAGAAAAGCATCAGAATGAAACCCACTATCCTGCAGCTTGATCTTAGACTTGCAGCCTCCAGAACTGTAAGAAATACATTCTTGTGTAAGATACAGTATTTTCCTGTGCAGCATGAGCTAACTAATACGTTCCTCTTCTATACGCTTAAATCAGAAATGATAATTTGCTATAATTCCTAATTATATACCTTCTTCCTTAATCTCTCCTTGGTCAAATGATCTCTCTCTCTCTCTTAAAAAATAAAAATAACTACATAAATAAAATTGCCAAACCCAATATATTTTTAAATACACTATGCATACCATATATAGCATGAATTGAAGAATGAGATATATTAGCTTGAAGATTTTTTTCTGATGCTTTCAGTCACTTTTTATAATTAATTGTTAAAAATCTTTTCCAAATAAAGACGTACAATAAGCCCACCCTATCTCTAGCATGCTCCTCTGATTTTATTCCCCTGATTTAGGACTTACTAACATCACTCAAGCGCTCCTCAGTATTTTTCCGGGTTCAGTGGGGTTTATTTTTCCTGCAGGGTTCCAAGCATGGTGCTGACGGTCCCCCAGTGAGAATCCCATCAAGTAGTTGCTAGCTTGAGTTGAGTAGCCTGGCAAGTTCATAAATTGAGGAACTCATTTATCTTCCACAGCAACCACCTTTCCCCCCACCCTCCAACCAAATGCAAACTACTTAACCCATCAAAACAGAGAACTGCCAAAGCCACTCTCCTCTGAAACCCGTGAATACTTCCATAGTCTAGTCAGAGTCCCAGAGCTTTTCAAGCTAGTGTACTCCCGATTGGCTTAAACTGTTAAAACCCACACTACCTCTCCATTCAGATTTCTCACTTCACCACTGTTCATTCTGTGTACATGATTCAGGAATTAAGAGCTGAAGATAAAAAATAAACAAGAAGTCACATAGTATCTTGTTCATTTCTCAGAAGCTTCAGACTTCCCAGATAGAGCATAGCATTGCAACACACCTTAGCTTTGCAGGCACTAGAAGTCCAAGTTAATTTTATAATCAAGACAGTTTTTTACTTGTACAGGAATTCAAGGGTTTAAAGGAACTCTAGAAATGCTAATACGAATGACCTATTGCATTAACATAGCTAAAATTTTCCCTGCCTTTACTGCCATCCTGAAATATGCTGAGCAGTGTATAAAAGGTTTGCATAATACATTTTCACTTCTTTCATTGTGTGTTTAGAATCTTTAATCATTGATGATTGGTTATCTTCATTTGCTAATTTGTTGGCATCTTTATTCAATCACAAACATTTACTGTCAGTGAAGATGTATTATCAAGAGAATTAACTGCAAAATGTTTAATCGAAAAATAGAGGAAGAAATGAAATATTCTTCCATAGAAGTTAATTAACTCCAGATTCAACAAATGCATCTGGATGATCCAGCTGTGGAATAACATGCAGCAAATAAAAGGAATAAGGCAGTCTGAAATCTCTTTCTCGTAGCAAGGGGAAATGTGGCTGAGAGGAGGCAGTATCGGATTTCAAAGTGACATTTAATTTTAAACTAAAGTGCGTACATGTATGAGTGCATAACTATATTTCTATGAGTCCAAAACTTACAGACCAACTTGTTAGCAGCAGTTACCTCTGGGTTGTTACCAACAAACATACTTTTGCCTGATGAAAATTTTTTTTATAGATGCAATCTATTAATCTTTTCAACACATAATAGCATTTCCTTGTCTTGGGAGCCCATGAAAGAGCTACACTGGGGGCCCATCTGGTAAGGTGCCTCCATGTGAATGGTTCAAGTGAATTATAAACAAAAACAGCATATGTCACTTCTAGGCAACACATTTAATCACTGGTACAAGATATCCCTGAGCTAGCTTTTTGTCACACAACCCAGTGATATTGGAGATGGTTGGCTGCTCCTTTAGCCTAGGTCCTGAGGTGGAGAAATGTAGAGAAAAGCCTTCACCAATCAACAGTAGACATGAGAATAAGAGCAAGTAATAAATTCTGTTTTAAAAGTTTTGGAGACTTTCTTGAAGAATTACCTAGCCCAGCCTGACTTCTCTATTTTACATATAAAATTAATAAATATTTTATGTTTAAAATAGAGAATTCTCCTCTGAAAAAAAACATTATTTTAAACCTGTTAATTTTAGGGGGAAAAAAGCATTCTGATAAGTAAGTTCTCCAACTTTGCTCTTTTTCAAGATTGTTTTGGCCATTCTGGGTCCCTTTAATTTTTATATGTACTTTAATATCAGTTCATCAATTTTCATCAAGAGAAAAATAAAAGGCATTTGAGATTTTGATAGAAATTGCACTGAATCTATAAGTTAGTTTGGGAATATTACCATCTTAATTATACTAAGTCTCAATCTAAAAACATAGAATGTCTTTCAGTTTGTTTAGGTCTTACTTTCTTTCAATAATGTTCTACGGTTTTCACTGTTCACATCTTGCGCTCCTGTTTAATGAATTCCTAAATGATACGTTCTTTTTGATTCTATCGTAATTTGAGTTGTTCTCCTAACTTCACTTTGGCTTGTTCATTGCTCATGTACAGAACCACAATGGATTTTCATACATGGATCTTCTATACTACAGCCTTGCTAAATTCATTTATTAGATTTAAAAATTTTGTGAGTTCTTTAGGATTTTTCTATATATTAGACCTTATCACCTGTAAATATAACTTTTTTCTTTCTTTTAAGTCTAGATGACTTTATTTTATTTCTTGCTTAATTGCTCTGGCTAGAACTTGCAATATAATGTTGAACATGGCTAGTGAGAGTGCCCATGCTCACCTCGTCCTGACCTTAAAGGGAAATCAATCATTCTCTCACCGTTGTATATGACATTAGTTGTGAATTTTTTATAGATCCCCTTTATTAGTTTGAGGGAGTTCATTTCCCCTAGTTTGTTGAGTGTTTCTATCATAACAAGGTGTTGGAGTCTTGGAAATACTTTCTCTGCATCTATTAAGAGGATGTGGTTTGGGCATATATATATTGTATGCAACACTAATTGATTTTTAAATGTTGAAAGGAGCGTTTTATTTTTTGAAAGGTTTTGTGAGTATGTCTACAGAAAGCCAATTTGAAATTCATAGTTTCATTTCACCCTCTACTCCTTGGCTCACCCCGTTGTATTTATCAGGATAGACTAGATTATGCCACTATTGCAAAGGTTGCAGTGGTTTGACATTGGCAAAATCACGGTAGTTTAGCACCTGTAAACTTATTTCTTACTCATGTAACAATGCTGTCCAACAGACAACTCTCCTTTCTGCATGCTTTATCATTCACATAGTGACGCAAGGATGCAGGCTGCTCAGCTCTCAGGGGTCCGCCGTCCTACCAAACGGCTCTTACATGCATCACCTCAGGGAAATCAAGACTGAACAGTTACACAGGAGCTTTTCACTGCTGTGGCCCAGAAGAGACACGTGTCACTTATTCTCAGATTTCATTGCCCATAATTAATCCCACACTCTTGCTTTACTCCAAGGGAACAAGAAAATAAAATTTTATTGTGCCCAAGAGGGGAAAATATGAAAGAGAATTTGGAAACATGTAGAATTTTCTTTTCTATAGATTTGGTATGTCCTTTACCAGTTATGGTTTGAATTGTGTCCCTTCCCAAAATATATTGAAGTCCTAATCCTAAGACCTCAGAATGTGGCTTTATCTGGAAGTGGGGCTGTTGTAGTTGCAGTTGGTTAGGATAAGGCAAAATTGGAGGAGCGTAGACCCTTACCTGAATGCGAGCTGCATCCTTGTAAGAAGGAACACACTGTGAAGACAACCAAAGGAGAGCCCCGTGTGATGCAGAGACAAAAACTGCAGGGATGCAGCAGCAAGCCTGGCAACACCAAGACCTGATACCACCAGAAGCTAGGGAGAGGCACACAGGAACTTTATCAAAGGGTCTAGGACCCAACTGACATCTTGCTTTCAGGTTTCACCCCCCCAAGCCCACGAAAGAATGAATATCTGGCATCTTAAGCTCCCTCGTTCGTGCATTATCCTGTTATTACAAATCCAGTTTTTTGCTTAATCTAAAATGGCAACAATGGTAAGACATGAGTTATTTTTATGGGCCTCTGATAAAAACAAAAGTACTGCAAATGAAACTATGGCTTTCTAGCTCCATGATAATCCTGTGTGTTGCATAAATTGGTCCCATCATCCCCTCATTGCTGTGCAGCATCTTTGCTGTCTATAACAAGTGAGGCACAGTTTTTTATGTCTTCAGTTAAGTGACTCAGCCCATTTACGGACTTCCTGAAACTTGCCAAAAGAAAACTCCAGGATTCTCCAGAACACACTTGGGGAACTGCTACCAATGATTTTACACAGTTCTCAGTAACAACACACATTACAGCCACAGCTAATCGTGGGTTAATTCTTTTCTTATTTAAGATGAAGCATGTGGTTGTTCCTGTGCAAGAAAACATAAAAATCCTACTCATTCTTCCCAAATGTCCTCATGAATGTCAAATGTATGCCTCATGGCTCTGTATTCTTGCCCTCTCTGGCAATATATATTATATATATATATATATATAATATATATATATATATATATATATATACTCTAAGTTCTGAGGGGTGGGCTTTTAATGGCAATTAAACTTAACACACAATAGTAACCATACACATAATTGAGTCAAAATGGTGATAGCATGGGTAGTTGTGGCCCAATTCCTGCCTGTGCAGGCAATGACAACTATGTCACAACTGCCAATGGACCAATAGCTGTTATGTGAGATTATCCTTGTAAGGCATACCAAGTTTCAGAGTGCACAAAGAAATGGCCCTCTAAGATTCAACAAAGTCCACAAAGAAATAAAACCTGCAGCAATAATATCAGGTTACTAAGTCTTGATCAAGCATGAAACACTTTCCTGGGCTAGCAGTTCCCCAAGTATGTTCTGGAGAATCCTGGAGTTTTCTTTTGACAAGTTTCAGGAAGTCCATAAACTCAAAACATTTTTCCAGAATGATGCTAAAATGTTCTTTGCATTTTCACCCTTATTCTCTCATTATCATACAGAATAGTTTTCCAGAGACTGCATAACATGAAATACCTAACAAATTGAATGCAGAAACAGATATGAGAATCTGTCATCTGTTAAGTTCAAGATTTTTGTCAAGCCTTACTATTGTTTTAGAAGATGTATTTTCATTAAAATATTATTTATGGAAATATGAAGTAGGCTCATTATTATTTAAATTTATTAAATAGTTAATTTTTTCTCAGTTCTGTTTTCTAGTACAATAAGCAACAATTGATGCAAAAACAAAATAAAAATCCTTAGTACTTTTTGAGAGTGTATAAGGGTACCAAGAAGAAAATGTTTATTAATCACTGTTTCAGTAAAACACCATTTCAACTATCTTTAACTAAAGATTTATTCACTGAGTAAATCTTGCAGCTGAAATCAGATCAACACCATAAGAAAACTCAAACACTAAAATTATAATGTCTCACTCTATCATGTATAATTCAAAAACAAAAATACCAGCCTGTAAAGTATAATTTAGAATCAATAGGCTGTATGTTTCCTGCTTTAAATTAGCTTATTGTCTGTGTGAGTGTGTGTGTGCCTGTCACTCCATCTTTCTGTCAGTCCTTCCCCTCTGTCTCTCCTATCTTCTGATGCCTGGAACAAGCACTTGGTGTCCCTAGAGAATCAGCCTATACAAATTTGGTTTCTTATAGCCTGTAACCAAAGCAAAAATACTAAGAAACAAATAAATTAAAAGTTCTCAAGTGTTACAGCAATCAGTAGAATAGAGTACCTAGTTTTTGTATCTTCAGAGGTTAAAATGAACTTCTAATGTCAACTAAGCACCTATTGCATGTCAAGCATTGTTCTGAGAACTTGGCACATTCATTTGATTTGCAAATTCACTTAATCTTCACAATAACACAGAGGGTAGATGCTAATTTTACTACTTTTAATGATGAGGAGAGTCAGGTACACAAAGGTCAAACTATTTCCCATGGTTCACCAAGTGCAAATATGACAGCTTAGCCCCCATTGTAGGAAGTGTGAGGCCATGAACATAACAACTTCCTGAGTCACACCACTGACAACCTGGAGGCTGACTTACTTTCATGTTTCTTATGAGAAAACTAGTGATTTTTTAGAAGTTTGCCCCAGCTTCAGTTTCATAATTATAAATGATTTTTTTCTGAATGCATTGTCCTCTCTTCCCCACATTTTCTGTGACTCACCACTCCACCACCTCTGAACTCAAAGCATGTGAGTTACCTACCCAGAAATATGTTCCCATTGGTTCTCTATCCAGCTGCAATTTCCTTTGAAGATGGAAGTTTGGGCTTCAAAGAAATCCTTGCACATATATCCTTAGTGCATCTACCTATCTCTTCGTATGAGCAGTATCTTCCCCCTTTAATCTTAGGTTCCTTGCATATCCATATATCTTAACAACATTCACCCTAAAGAAAAAACTTACCTCGAACATGAGCAATCCCATACAGGAAAGGGGTGGGCTTTTGAATACCCATAATTGCAAAGGACGTTTCAAGTTGTTTTTCTCCACAGTCCTTCAAATAAGCAGAGTGAGCGCCTTGTCCACCATCATTCTGCTGATGGATTGGGAAAAAGGGAGCCTGCCACAGACAGAATTAGTACTAAGTAATTTTCCCTTTCTTGATGTAAACAATTGCCTTTCAATGTACAACAGCTCAGGAGGTGTTCAGGTTACATGCTTATTTTAAGATCTTTTGTTTACTTTCAGATCTTCATAGGTCATTGACATCCCATTTAGCACTAGTGACCCTGTTTATACAATTTGATATAAATTAAAAAGTGTGCTTGGGGGTAACATTAACATTCCCCATCTCAGTCTACCACATAAGCAAACAATAGCTTTTGCTCAGTCCTGCAATTGTTCAGAAACTTCAATGATCCATCACATGCAAAGCTGATCAGCCGGATTTGCTTTTATTCTAAGCAGAATAAGGCCCAAACTAAGTAAACTCCCATGAAATAACTTAAGAGACCTTTAATGGAATGTAGTGGTAATAAAACACTGGATAGGGTAGGTGAGGTGTGAGTGAGAAGAAGTGGCTCATCTGTAGACATATCAGGGATCTATTTTAAAATCTTCATTTGGACTCAAAGTGTTTCCTCTTCATCAGAAGATCTTGTTCCTCTTAAGCTTTTGACTTCTCTACAAGGAAGGAGAAGAGGAAAACATTTTTGCAGTTTTTATTTTATTTTTAAAGAGGGGCATTCACTATGAAAGAGCTTCCATATTGGAAAACCACCATGAGGACTCCCCTTTGCAAATGCATCATCAGTTTTGTGAATACTTCCAATTGCCTGGCAAATCACATCTCTGATAACACTCTCTGTTACTATTGGAATAGACATACTGGAGCTAAATCTTATTTTTATGAAAAAGTGTATTCCTGAGCAAAGAAACCAACTTGGGAATACAGATAAAAAAATAAAAGCCTTGTCCTGTCTCTTCTTTAGGAATTTATCTAAAAAAAAGAGAAATAATCCAAGTGTCCATCAATGGTGAGCTGTTGGAAAAATTGGTAAAAGAAAATACTGAACTGCAGTAAACTTTAAAGCCATTAAAAATGCTGACATGGCTTATTTATTGATGTGAGTAGGTGTTCCTAATATATTAATTTCATTAAATAATTACAAAAATAACAATAAACAATTAAATAGATATTGCAAATTTCTGTATCATTTCTATCCTTTTTTATTTTGCTTTTTTAAGTAAAAAAGCAATTTATGAAACATATATGATATAATAGATCTGTTAAAGGAGGGGAAAGATAGAAAGGAGGGAAGAGAAAGAGACGAAAAAGGGAAAAGAATATAATAGGGGAAACATACAAATTCAGTATTTACCATTAAGTTCACCAATAAGTAATTCTTATTCTTCTACTTCTTTGTATTTAGAATGTTTGTCATATTCCTCTTGCAGTTAGAAAATACATAATAAGTTTTGTACAGGAGGGACACATGTGTATTTTAAGAAAGAAAAAGCAAACAAAACATGGTATGCTCCACATTCTCACTTCCAACATACTTGTGGTTGTTTCTATTTTTTTGGTAACACAAGACTTTATCTCCCTCAAGGTAAATTGACAATGAATAAAAACAATCCTATATATTGTTCTTCTAAATGCTGCTTCTCTGTTTCATGACTAGGTCCTCCTTAGCCACTGGGACCTTCCCATTGCGGGCTTCTAACACTTGCCTCCACTATGAAAGAAATTGAGAATTACTCCTCAAAATATCCCAGAATACCACCCACAAAACCTTGTAAAGTACAAGTACTGCAGAAGGGAAGCTCCCATCATCAAATCTCAATGTCACATGCGTAAAAGTCTGGGAAATTAGTGGAAATAATAGGCATCCATCCATAGATTTCTGGAAAGAGACACAATTTACTAAGCGCTATTGATAGCAGTGCCATCCATTTTATTTTGTTTTGTCTTGCTAATCTTCAGTTTCTTAGTTCAATTTATGGGTTTATCAGGGAAAAGGGAACATGATTATTTGAGATTACTCTTGGAATTGTCAAAATTATCTTTCTAAAGCAGAATATGAGAGGCATATTTTTACAAGGTATGAATACGCAATAATGAGCATTTCAAAATAGATTTTAGTTTCCATATCCACACTGTTCCTCAAAAATTAGTCTCAGTAGGCAATATATATTTCAATGGTCCTCCTATTGCATAAAATATTTAAAATCCTTTAATGTCATATTATAAGACACTAAAAAACCCAAGTCAGTACTTCAACATTTCACCTTAGTTTTGAACAAAGATATCATTCTTATTTTCTATATATTATCTCCAACTGCTTAAGGGTTTTTCCAGAAATAAGCCTATTGCCAAAGAATAACAAAATACCTGCCAGGACCATAAAGATAAATAAAATACAGTAGCAATAACAACAAAAGCCCAGTCACAGACTGTGAAATTCTTCAAAGTATAAAATCCAACTTCCTCTCAGCACTGATGGCAGTTAAATTTTACAGAAGTAAATATACATGGATATTTGGTATCTGTAAAAGACTTATTTTAAGAGACTGTGTGTGTATATATATACACACAAATATGTTTGTATGTACATATATATATGTATATAGGAATACATATTACTTACCCATTCAAAGCATAGACATTTGGGCATATATGTATATAAAATTTACTCTTCTCAAATTGTATTCAGTTTTATAATGTGATCAACAATAGCCAATCAGAAATTGACACATAGATTACAGTCTGTATCCTGTAGAAATCCATTAATAAGAGTAGCAAAAGTTTCCATTAGTCATTCTGATTTACTAAAGCTTGAACAAGGCTATTTAGAATGAAACCTTTATTTGGTAACCTTAATGTACAAAGTACTGATCATCCAAATTTATAATTTGGGGCTCTGAAGTATTTGGTTTTTAAAATTACATAGAAAGAAACTCTAATAAATATGTGTCATCTATATGCTTTCCTGACTCTAATCTTGGATCCTACTGAAATTGTTGTACTCGGGTTTCAGGGTATAGAACAGAAAGCTTCATTTGGGAAGAAAATTATGGACCATAATATCAAAGGGTCTTTAAGAAACCAATTTTTCAAATCAGCACCATGCGTGGGCCACTGGGGGGACAGCCAGACCCCAACCTTTTCCCATGAGTCAGCAGCATTTGTGGACTGCGGAGGAAGAAAAGAAGTCACCAAGAAGCAAGCCAGCCCTACAAATCAGCGCTGTGCATGGGCTGCTAGGGAGACAGTCAGACTCCAGCCTTTTCCAGTGAATCAGCATCATTCAAAGACTGCAGAGGAAGAGAACAGAAGTCAACAAAAATTAAGCCCTCCTTATAAATCAACACCATGCACAGGCCATGGAGGGGACAGCCAAACCCCAGCCTTTTCCCATTTGTCAGCACCATTAGCAGACTCAGGGGGAAGAGAACAAGAAGTCACCAAGAAGCAAGCCCTCCCTGCGAATCAGTGCCATGCACAGGCCACTGGCAAGAAGAGCCAGATGCCAGCCCCTTCCAGTGCCCAGGCTGGGAAACAAGAAGAGCCAATCCCTCACCCCCTATATGCTGATATGGAAAAACACAGGCTGCAATGATAGCTATTCAGGTAAAATACAATTTAATGATTGCAGTGTTCAGTGTTTCACTGACTTTGCAGGTCTAAAGCTGGTAGTCTGATCATCTATTCAGAGGATAACAATTCACAATGTAGCATCTATGAGGGAATCGCCTTCTGAAGGTGATAGCCATTGTTAATTCCCTATTATCTTGTTTTGAAGTACTGTACCATTTTCATTGTTATGTTAGGTTGGCTTCTATGCTGTTTTGTTTTGTTTGATTTTATTATATCAGATGGCATGGGCAGCTATTTCAAAAATAGTAAGATATATTACAGTAGCCATTTTGGATTTACTATTGTAGTGTTTTGAAGTCTTTTACTGCATTCATTGTTTTGTTTTTATTGCTTCTATTCTGTTGTTTTGTTTGATTTTTACTATGTCCGTAGGTACATGCAGCTATTTTGAAGACAGGAAGTGGCATTATGGTAATCATTGTTAATTTCATATCATTAGGAAATCCTGTGTCACACTGGTTTGTTTTGATTGGCTTTATTCTGTTTTATTTTGCTTGGTTTTATTCTCTTTAAAATAAAAGCAAAAAAAAAAAAAAGAAGCCAATCTTTCATTTACAGTTGGTATAGTCTAGCCAACAAAAAATTCCATGTCATTCAGTGATCCTTTTCTCAGCTTTCAACCAGCTTTGCGATTTAACTTCAGGATATTTAAGTCAAAATCTTAACGTACCAATGATAGGAGCACTTGTTTATTATTTTCCAGGATAGTAACTCACACCCACCTTTCAAGTAATACTCAGTTGTGAAGAAATGAATTTTTGGACTACACAATAATTGACAAACCATAGTCCTCAAACCTAATGAAGTAAACCACCTGTCTTTGTAAATAGAATGTGGTTGGATTGCAGCCCCATCCATTCGAAGATTGTCATTTGTTGCTGCTACAAAGGTAAAGTGAAGTGGTTGCAATAGATTACATAGCCAGCAAGGCTCAATATATGTATTCTCTGGTTGTTTACAAGTTTTATCCTAATAATCATCTATAACAGGAAACACATGAATATTTTGCTATGACATGGGCTACAAAACTCAGACCCACAGTGCAAGGAAATCATTAATGACATCATGGTTCCCAGATAAAGATACTTGAAACTGGTGATTTGTCATCTTAGCCCCACACCACACCTGCTTGGTGTAGATCCACAACATCACAATATGCGACACACATCTCCCACCTTTTCTACAAGAACAAAGCTTTAGTGCAAAGAGTTAGTCACCTAGAGTATTTATAATGATACATCAAAATCATCAAATGAATTACAAATAAGACGTGATGAACTAGTGTTTAAAATGAGAAGGACATCTCTCACCAGGTGCTAATAATTTGAAGGTAGATTTGACGCCAGGCTCCCAGAAGTGGATACAGCATTCCCTTAATCAAAGGATGGTTTAAAAGAATATGAAATGAGCTGACACATTTTGACATGATTGCCGATTGCAGATCAGATACATGTGCACTGCACATTGGGAATGCATTGGAAAGAATTTTCATTCCCTTAAATTATGGATTTTAGATCAGTTCCTGAGATAAACATTTCAAACATATAAGCACACAGTTTTGAAACACTTACCCAAACCTGGGAAAGGGAACATGTGTCTGAAAGTCTTGCCATTTCCTGCATATTACCGCTTCACTTTGAATTACAAAGTATACTATAAAAGAACCAGAAGAAAATACAGAAACTTTTTGGCTGATAGCATGCAAAAGAATATCTGAACATAAAAGCAAAGGGGAAAGACATAAAAGAAAAGACATTTGATACATAAAACTTTGATATCTGCACATCAAAAAGTATAAAAACTATACGACAAGCCAGGCATGGTTGTGCACATGTAATCTCAGCACTTGGGAAGCTGAGGCAGGAAGATCACTGTGAGTTTGAGATCAGTCCAGGCTACATAGTGACTTCAAGACCGGTTTGAACTACACAGCAAGACCTTGTCTCAAAAATATTAGTAATAATAAGGCAAAGAAAGAAAATTGTATTCCAATAATATTTCAAGTCTTCAACAGGCATGAAAAATGATAAATGGTATTTACTGAATTAACCCTTGAACAAAATTTAACTGAACTCCTGCGCCAAAAGAAAGCCAATGGGTGAACCTCAGTTCCAGGACTAATATGATGTGAGATGTGAGATGTTCAAAGCTAAAACCAGGATAGTTTTAGGCAATTGTACAGGTCAGACCTAGACTCAGGTGTTCACTGCCCACCGAATGACCTCCAACCTACCATACAACCACAGCCGGTCAATTTCCTCATCTTTAAGTGGGTGTGAATATGACTTAACTCTTAAGATTGTATTGAGGATAAAACAAAGCCAAATGTACCTAGCTCCCAGACTTGGTGCATAGCACATGCTCAGTAAAGGACTGTGATTAGATCATCATCACCATCATTACCATCATTGTTTATCAGCCATCAAGGCCTAGTTTTTCTCAATATTTATTTTTATTTCTGTTTACAAAAGCCTAGTTAGGGGGAAAGGCTAAACAAACTCAGTCAAATTCCTGCCTAGAAATTTTTCATTTGACGAACTAGGCACACATCGACAGAAATGTAGGCAAAGGCTTGAAGCAGGTATTTTTACAAAGAAAAAAATACAAACATTGGGTAAAGCTTTGACAAATCTTATGCATGACATAATGCTTAACAATAGAAAAGAATATTTAAAATACCTTTTTTAAACAATCTTTAAATGTAACCATTATTTTTAATATGCCATCTTTTATTCTAACCCTTTAAATTCAGAAAACCAGAAACTAGAATTAGCAATTGACCAGCTATACTTCTCCCTAGTTTATTCTCGAATGAATTACAGACAGCATACGGTGGCAATACCTGAATATCCACATTTATTGAGGTTCAATTAAGAACAGTTAAGCTGCGGAAACAGCCTAGATGCCTGTCAACAGAAGAAAGATAGAAATTGTATTTGCAGCAAAACGGATGGAAGTGCGGACCGTCATGTTAAGCAAAGTAAGCGAAACTCAAAAAGTTAAATATCATGTTTTCTCTTACACGAGCACTCAAAAGAGGAAAAAATAAGTGACTAGGAGTAAGTGACAGCAAATTAAAAGACAGACCATTAGAGATGAAAAAGGAAGTCAGGGAGAGAGGAGAAAAATGGGATAAAAGAGAAGAGAATGAATGAGATAAAAATAATCAAAGTAAGTCACATACCTATACAAATATGCCAAAACGACCCTCATTGTATACTATTAATATGCGATAATAAATTTCTTAAATTTTTTAAAAAATTATACCTGAAAAATAACATATTTAATGATTACTGCTTGTAACAATTATTTTTATTATGCTGTGCTCTTACTCTTTAAAAGAAATAGGGTGCAATAGATGAAATGGAAGTTCTCCACTGTCTTCTTGCTGAATGGTTTGCCTCCTCTCCTTCCCAGATTGGCCAATGTTCTGGAGACTCTGGAAATCGTCCATCAAGAGTTTTGAGCTCTTTCTATCTCAAAGATATGTACAAAATAATATGCTGCTTAATGATGTACATTTAAATGCATTTTGAATTCTCACATAAATGTTATTTGTCATCAATACCATTTATGAACTGTTTTTGTTACTCAAAAGTATAATTTTGATATATAACTACATTTATACAACTAATCTACTTTCTTCATTACATCTCACTTTTCAGCCATTGTGTGACTAGGCTATAATTGGTTCTTTTCTTCTTTTTGGACATATATTTCTTTTGAAGTTTTATTTTTCTCATCATTGCTTTCACTTGCACATCACTGATTATTATGTGTTTGTCATTTGGTTTTTCTCTTTTGTGAATTTCCTGTTTTTATCTGATGCATGTTGCTTGGCAAAAATTTTATCTTTGCTCAGTGAGTGTCTTTTTAAGTTGTGATCAAAAATATAACAAATGTTACTGCTGAGTGCCATCCAACAGAAATGCAGGGTCATAAAAACATTAAGACATGTCCTCATCTACCTAATTCACTGGATCTGCACCATCATGACTTTTGGTTCTTCCCAAAAGTCAAAATGACCATAAGAATGTAAATATTTTGTATCATTTCAGGTCATCATTACACTGCAGCAGAGAAACTGAAGACACTCACAAAAGAGGACTTCCAGAAATGTCTCACATATTGTTAAGAATAATGATGTAAGTGTGTTTAAATCAAGGGGAAGTATATTGATGTCAGATTAAAGGCAATGTATTTTTTACTCTAATAATATTTCTTAGAATTTAAATATTCACTGTATTTTTCTGTCATGACTCATCTTTCTATGAGCTTAATTAGTAAACATTTTTATGTAAGTTGAATTATAAAATATGTTGCTTTTCACAATGACTTCTTTCACTTAGCATAATGGTTTCAAGACCCATGCATGTTGTAGAATGTGTCAGAACTTAGTTCCTTTTTATGTCTGAATAATATTCCATTGTGTCCATAACCTTGTGCTTATCCATTCATTAATTGGTAGAAATTTAGGTTGTTTCTCTATTGGTGCTATCATGAATAATACTGCTATGAACAATTTTTCCTGCACAATTTTTTGAGAGGACATATGTTTTCAATTCTCTTAGGTATGTGCCTAAGTGGAATTTCTGGGTCATATGGATACTCTACATTTAACATTTTGAGTAACTGCCAGAATGCTTTCCAAAGCAGCTGAACCATTTTACACTCCCGCCAGCCATGTTTAAGGGTTTCGGTTTGTCCACATACTCTCCGACCTTCCAATGTCCATCTTTCTTTTTTATTATAGTCACTCGGGCAGTTGTGAAATGCTTTGATACCTTATTATGGTTTTGATTTGCATTTTTCCAACTAACAATATTAACCACCTTCTTATGAGTTTACTGGCTATTTGCATATCTTCTTTTGGAAAAAATTATTCATATATTTTGCTCTTTTTTAATTGGGCTGTCAGTCTTTTATTGCTTGTGTGTATTCATTATGTACTATGGATACTAGTGCTTTATTAGATATAATTACATATACTCTCTCCCACTAAGTTTTTTTCACTTTTTTAACAGTGTCCTTTGAAGCAAAAATATATTTAATTTTTGTTCAATATATCTGTTTCTTTTGTTGTTTATACTTTTGATGTCATATTCAAAAAACAATTACCTAATCAAGGTGATGAAATTTTACACTTACTTTTTCCAATAACACTAGTGAAGTTTTAGCTCTTAAATGTATGTTTTTATACATTTTGAGTTAATATTTTTATTTGGCATGAGGTAAGGTTACAACTTTATTCTTTTTTTGGAATTATCCAGTTATCCTACCATTAATGGTTTTATTTTGTAATTACTTTAAGAAAGTCTTCTGTACATGACATACTTTCTTTCAAAATTTCGTTAAAGGTTGAAAATTTTATTTTTACTTTAAGCTCTTGGTAATTTTTGTTTCAATTAGTACACCTTTGCAGTCCACGATGGTTTAACTCCTTGTGGAGAGTTGGTACCTGTGTCTAACACCTCTTAGTCATTCTTCACTCCCTTTCTCTTCCTCCCTTCTCTACACCATCTCTGGGTCCTCTTCCCTTCTGCAAAATTCCTGTCTTCCTGTTTCTCACTATCTTTTATTTTGGTCTTTAATTTATTTATATTTTGGGTTTTTTATATAAGAGGAATCATGAGATATTTAAATTTGTGTGTTTATTTCACTTAAATATGGTCTTGAGATGCATCATTTCCTTACAAATGACTCAAATTTATCTTTCTCTGCTATCCCCCTTCTAGATATATTTGTGGAAGAATTAAGCACATTGTATTACAGTGATACGTGCATACCCAAGTTTATAGCAGTACAAGTCATAATAGCTACTCTTGGAAACTATTTATATGTCCATCAATGAACAGATTTTAAAAATATGGTATTTATACACTATTAAGAATTACTTTTAAGTCTTCATCTCAAATTGTATTTTTTTGTGAAAGCAGAGATCCATTTTTCTGTCTTCTCTATGGTTACTATTTGACACCATAGTATTTGTTGAATACTGTTTTCCCCAACAACAACAAAAAAAAAAACATAATGCCACTTTGATCAAATAATAAATCTCTATACATGCTTGCATATGTTTTCCAACTCTCTATTTTGTGCAGTTTTTCCATTTTTAATAATTATGTTAGCATATGTTTGTAAAATGCATTTTGGTATCCGCAGGATCACACTGACATATTTTTTTTCACATGGAGCCCAAGTATACCCAAAATCCTCCCACTTTCCCAGAAATATCAACCTATTCTTAGCCCTTTCTGCTGGACAAGTCACCTTTTAAGACTTCCCAGTTTATCCAGGTTTACATTAACACTGCCTCCTTTGGAGTAGTATTGATTATAAAGATACCTTGCTTTCAGACACCATTATTAAAGAGACAAGTACACTAGGACAATACATTTCTTCATGATAAAGCTCTATAATGTTACTGTACTTTCAAATTTGATTAAAAGAGAAAAAGTCACAAATAGATTTTTCCAAATAATAAGTTCCAGAACAATATAGTATTCTTTTACTGGAGAAAATGTAACCATCAACTTTCCTAGTGTCTCTGAAAAAGAACTTCACACTACCTGTGATTCACTGCTCTAAATGATCACTCTTGAACAAATGCATAACTATTAGGCATTATCTAGACAGTTCAATGAGTGAGGGAGGTATTAGTCTGACTTTGTACCTTTTAGTATTACATGTACTACCATACACCAGCAAACTTTAAGAAAAATTTTTATTGGTTCTTTTTAAATCAATTTTGTAAATCTAAACAGAGTAATACCTTAAAGTTGGATTTTAAAAAGTAATTCCAGTAATGAGATGCCATCATTCAAGAGTTTTATAATGTCTTTACTTTTTGTATTATAATATTTATTTTCTGTTAAACTGTATTTTAGACTACTATCATGATACTGGAGAGATAAAGAAATGAGCCTCCCACAAAAAAATTTGATGTTACAGATTCCTTAATGTTCCCATGGTATTTCCCACAAGTTTAAGTGTTCCTAAAGTTTTATATAACTCAAATAAACTGTATTGCTAAAGTTATATATTGTGAATCTTTAGTAAATTAACTGGCAAGCCCCAGCTTCAATAGAAAATTCTAATTGCAGTATATTATATCTCTTAAAGCAAGGCATACTTAAAATTATCCTCTAGTAACAACAACCAACTGGATGGTTTTTCAAAGCAAAACCTTATTCCTCTTTAAAGATATTTAAAATGGCAGAAGTGAGAACTAGATTGTTACGGGACTGTAAGACATACAAGGTCTCTCAGAGAATCTTAGTGAAATACATTACAGAACACTAGCAGAGAAATAACTGTTTTCAATTATACTCTATTGCAATTTCAATTTAATAAAAAGTTAATTAATGAAAACCAATCATTTGCCTTCCCAGATTTAAAAATAAATAGTCCATTTAAGTGTATGCTAAAATGTGCTTAATATAGTACAACATTTGTCACATTTTCATAGGAATACAGAGATTAGTAGTAAGATAATAGGCACTGAGTAACATTTTCTCCATGCTATTAAATTCTCTTAATGTTTTAAAGTATAGGGAAATGTGGATCTAATTTAAGGTTATACTTTTAAGGATTTTTATCTGTACCTCTCTAGTGGGTTGTTATTTTAGAACATTTGTAACTGTTAGTAGAGGAACCTCTCATTTTATATTCCTGCAAATTGAAATGAAAAGAAAGTGTTTGGGAGTTTTTGACACCACACAGTTTAATTTTCCTAGCAGTCAAACTATCAGGAGTTTGATGGCCATCCAATATACTCATTGCCTTTTATGTTTCCTGTTCTTTTTAGGTGGAAGCAGAGAAATGAGACTGAGTCATCCTTTAAGTCAGCCCCTTAAGAATAGAGGATTTAAGACTAGAGATTGTGCAGGTGTGAGTAGCCTGACCCAGTGTTCGTATTACAGAAGGTGAAGAATGGCTTTAACTCTGATTCCAAAAACTCAGGAGATGGCCCAGAATCCAAAGTCAAATCGAAGAGTGGGAGGTCCTAAGCATGAGGAATCTTATTAAACCAATCAATCAAGAAATATTTATAAAATGTCCAAACTGTGTGTAGTGCTATGTTGGGCTAGAAAATATCAAATATTAAGGAAAAGGGACAAACAAATGCTTGAAGAAGCAGAACATTATACAGTAGATAATAATTTAAAGTTAAAATTAGTCTCAAAGGTAACCAAAGGTCAAAAAGAACATAAGAAAATCTAGAAGTAAAAAACAAATCAAAACAGAAGATTAGATATAAATGCAAGTCAATAGAATTAATGGGAATAATTTTTATAAAAAACAACCAATTAGAAAGGTCACAGTCATCCCAGAAGAGAAGGAGAAAATGTAATGTAAAACAATGTCAGAACTCAAAGGCACCCCAGGGACCCAACCCCCACCCAGCCCCTCCAGGAAGGAAAGCAAGGCCCAGAAGGGAATCAGTGTCCTGCTCTAAGGTCACACAGCAGACCTCAAACTGGAATCCAAAACTCAGCCTCCCACACTGCCACTTGCAGTGCAATCTCAGTTCCAAGCAAAAGGCTGGGGCCATAAAGAGAAAACAGCTTGAGAACAGAAGAGAGAGTTTGAATGGAGGAAACAGCCAGTCCTAAAACATCATCAGTGAGGCCTGCATTTTAGGGTGTCCCGACAAACAGAAGAGGGCACACATCTGATTTCCACATGCCCAAGTAATGGTGTGAGTTTTAAAATGCCTACTGACTAAAGATGCTTGATTTGGTTTCATGTGTATATGGATCCTTTGCTTTTGTCATAACATCTATTTTGCTGTTTCATAAGCACTCAAATACAATCTGAGAAACGCTATAGCACACCCGACCTTTTTCAGATCTCCCCACCAAACTCCAAACTGTCAGCCTGCCCCATCTCAGGAGTGTGAAATCTTATTTTCCAGTTCTCTGCTCAAATTTAACAAGCCACCTCCTGCTTAACCTTCTTCTGTGAGACCTGAAAACAGCAGACAATTGCATGGCCAACCCTGGCTCCTCTGCCTTCCCAACTCTCCCCATCAGGAGGCCAGGGCACCACAATTTCAACCTCTGATAACAGCCCTCTGCTATCCTGAGTGTAGCATAAGGCTTAACTTTTCATCTCTGTACCTTAAATAAAAAAGAACCTCCCTCCCCCACAAAAACATGTTTCTAACCATCCTCTCACCCTTTGACTTTGAGAGAGAAGCATTTAGACAGCATTTAATTATCTCGGAACTATCAAAGACTGATTAAATGAATCTATGTTGAAACTGGGGTTTTGTTGATGATACTGTTTTACTGCTTTCTGGGGAAGATATACTCAGGGAAAACACTATGGCTCTCAATTAGGCAGCTGGGTGACTTACAAATATATATTTATGTTTGAAGCCTAAGTGGCCATTGCCTTCCCTACTGTTTTACTTAGCTAACAAAACAACTCTATCAAAGTAAGTATTATTCCAAAACCCAACTTCCTGTGCAGAATGCTCCCATATGCCCCATCAGTCTAGCTCTCTGATGAACTACATCGTTTCTTATAAACTGTCCATGGCCCATAAATTTCTAAGCATAAAGGCTATTACTGTGCTGTGCAAATCTGCTGAGGATTTGGGCCTTTTGAACTCTGTTTTACCTGGTTGGAAATGAGAACGGGTAGAAAGTTCATCTACAAACTTCCTCTTCCCCTCCCTCTCTGCCCCGCTCCAGTCTTCTTCGGTGAGAATTTTTCAGTGTGTACAAGACTGAAACAAGGGTTTATTTTGACTAATGTTCAGCAGCTTCTGCATCAAATTAGCATTTTTCCCTGAAAGTGTTACATAGACAGATATAGAAAAGAGAGATTTGGACTATTTTATAAGTAATCTGTATAATGTGGTTTAGAAAACTCAGGATAAAAATAATCATACTTTTTCTTGTAATAACTAAATAATTCTAGGTAATGGTGGAAAAGGGATTATAAGAACATTCTTCAGAACCCAGGCAATGGCTAAATTTTATGTATATATATATATATATATATATATATATATATATATACATACATACACACATTGCTATCAGAGGTTGAATAATAATCAGGGAAAGTAAGGGTGCCATGAACTCTCTACTCTAAAAATGAACTACAGTGTCAGACATCATCATAAATGTCCCTGACATTATTTTTCATTTTTTGTGCTTTGAATTTTACAGTGAGTTTATAAATATGAATAAGCACAAAAGATTCAGGAGAAAGGGGGCCCTAACTGACATGTCTGTGTTCCTGAGATTTCTTGATAGCTCATCACCAGCTTCAATGGGTTCCATTAATGATTAAAACAACAATGATACTGATGGTTGGTAGCTCTGTTGCATGCCTTGCATACCAAGGTATCACTAAGCATTTGCTGCAAAGGGAAAACGCGTGTTGATGTTCTCCAAAGTCAAGCCGGCTAAATTTATCAGCATCGAGTCTGATGGTTTAAAGAGCAAATTAATTCACCTCAGAATTTTTTAAAAGACAAATAAGGGAGATTTTTCCAAGTAACACGAAAGTAGAATGAAGGAAAGAAAGGAAAGAGTGAAGGAAAAAGGGAGGGAGGGAAGGAAGGTTCATTTTGTTTATTTCAGATGTTTCCAGGGGTTTTTTTCTTTGTGCTAAAGAAGTGGTCTCATCTTGCTGGTCTCTAACCTAGAATCTGTCTTTTTACCTTCACACCTCCATTTCTAGCTCATTAAGCAGTGAGATGCTTGTGCTATTGTTCATCTTGTTGACACAGAATTAGTGTTTTGCTGAAGAATTCTTCCTAGCAATATAAAGAAATTGTGGTTGTTCCTGTAATGTATTAGGGCAAAAGGGGCTAGTATATTCCAAGGAAAGAAAAAAAGATTTTGTTTCCTTAATCACTTTAAAATCATTAAAAACTCCTTTTCAGGCAGTTATAACTCTAACATAAGACTGTTGGTAAAGTAGACTAGCTGTATCTAATCCAAAGGATTTGGGGTAATGGAGAACACAATGAAATAACATCTTAGCAACCCAGTGTCTGAGTCCAAATACTCCTTTCCCTGAAATAAATTACTATTGCATTTGTATCACAACAGTGTCATTTTTCTTTTCTGGAAAACTTTTGTTTGTTGTATTTAATATCTATTCCATAACAATTAAAATTTAGCAATGCTATATTTTTTCTAAATATAGTTCTCTGTTATTTACATATAAAATGCTCACAACATTCTTTTTCAGGAAAATACTCAAAATTAATAGTATGGTTTATCTTCGATATCGCATGGTGTTGAATGGTTTGTAAAATCTTGATCTAAAAACTCCAGGTGTTTGAAATAAGATGTAACATCTAACATGGTATGTTATTTTTCATTATTCACTAAAATTCATTCATTTAAAGTGCCGTTGTGTTCTATAAGATGAAGTCACTCTCTCCTACAAGTTTTCCTTTGAAAAGATCATAAAATCTCACTGTGAATATTCAACTGCAGAGTAATAATAACATAGTGTCAGATAATTACATAGCAGAATGGTATAACGCTGTATTTTGACATCTGTCCAGAAAGATGTTTATAACTTAAGTTCTTCAAAAAATTTTTTTTAATTTTATACAGAAAGACCTGTGAATCACTTTTTGTACTAAAGCTACTTTATTACAGTTTCACCATTCACAGTTTAATTAATGGAAACAGAGAAAGAAAAGTCAGCAATTTATATAGGCTTTTCAAGAATTTGGTCAACTTGAAAATATATGTATGCAATTTTTCTTACTGACACACCATCATTAGTGGCCTTGTCCACTTACATGGCTTATGTGTACATATAAAATACAGTTTAACTTTGATATTTTTTCTTGATTTCAATCAGTATAGCAAGCAATTTGATCTTGAAAAGGAATCATTATTCTTCAAAGCAGCAGCATGTTTGTTATGATGTGTTCAAAAAATAACATTGAGTTATCCTTTTCATATGCCATAATGTTGCTGCAAAATATGAATATGATATATTTCTTTTTAATTAAAAGTAGTTGCATTGTGGTATGATTTTTAATAACTTCAATGTCTTAGAATTTCTACATTTTAGATTCATGTTGAAACTTGCACAGCACCACATGCTGATTGCAAGATTCATTAGTGTGTAAATCATGTTTTAGTGATAGTCCTTTAAACAAAGTTGGTTAGATTGCAATCTGCTTGCTGGTTGGCTTATTTATTATGAAGTTTTGTCAGGCAGAGCAGTTAAGTTAATCAGTAACCAATAAAAGATTTAAATACATAGATATGTCAGTCAATTTATTACTGAAAAAGGTTTGGGGATTCTTAATAAACTCTCGTGGAAACATGGTGTAATGGTACTTCAGAAACCTTATTTCCATACTGCATGCAAAGTTTAAGGAGATTCCCTAGTTCAGCTGAAAATAAACATATATTATTTCTTGAGGTTTATTATCTGGCTATATGTCCACAGAAGATACTTAACTTGATTTGCTTTGGAATCAATATGCAGTTTCCTATTTCTGTTTTTCTGCGAGGCTTAGTGTGCTGTCGATTAAAATAGAGGAAGCCTTGTCACAACTCTATGTCTCTCATAGTTATATAACATCAACGATTGTCAACAAGGTTAAGAGAACTCACTCTTAAAAGGTTTTGTTTTTGCAATTTTATTTTAAAAATCTTTATGGAAGGCAATCATGATGCCAAACATAATTAGGACCAAATTCAAGCAAACGCTTCTTTTTCTCTACTAAATCATTTTAGAAAACAAATATAAAGTGTGAAATATTATTCTTTAAAAGTGGAGGTTACATACAAGTCATGAGAATTTGAAAAGTCTTTGAGTCTGTTTCCTCATCTGGGAAAACGAAGTAAAGGATTGAATAGATCATATCTAAACTCACTATATGTACTGAAAATGTGTCATGCTATGAGTCCATTAACAATCTCCATTCAACTCACAGGAGACCACATTTATAAACCTATAGTGAATGCAATGCTTGCAAATGGCATATTTTTAACTAACAGTTACCAGCACTGATTACTGCATAGTTAGTACCATGTTCCCACAGACAAAGGGAAAGGAAGCTTAGAACTCTGTCTAGAAAACTCAAGTGAGAATAATCTGTGATGGAGATGGGCAATTAATTTTTAAAACAGAATAAAGTAGGAATATAACTCAAAAGCAAAGAGCTTACTCAGCACACATCAATTCCCAAGGTTCAATCCCAACAACACAAAGAAATTAATCAATTAAAAAATAAATATTTTCAATAATGTTTGGTTTCATTGCTCAAAAGATTTCTCGCAGCTCTACTTCATTTTGCCAGATCTCTAAATAGTTTCTCTATGTTTCATTTTATAAAGCGTTGAGTATAGAAATTTGAGGTTTTGTTCTTTAGGGAGATTTACTTACATTAACTCTTTCACTCAGCAAAGAATATACATAAAATATTTTCACCATAATACCTTTTTCTGAGCTAAAATAATTATAGTCAGAAGGAGACCACAATATTTAGTTTTTTGTTTTGGGGGTGATTGTTTGTTTGTTTGTTGTACCGAGGATCGAACTCTCAACCTTGCACTTGCCAGGGCAGGCACTTATGCCGCTAAATTAAACCCATGGCCCAGTATTTAGCTTTTTTGATGAATTGCATTTACATGAAAGCTTCTTTTTACCTACTCATGCACTCAGGTACTAAATGTCATATTAATGCACCTTTTACCTGTATCCAAAGTTCAATGTACAGGAGGTCAGAAGTATTTTGTGTTAGTTTCTATGCTACATTTTAAAGAAAAATAAAATGGAGGTTCTACTTGGAGAAAATTTTGCAATTGATTTGATATGATGACTTTCATCACAAAATATTGTACTCATACCAAATGTGCTTTTATCATGACTTCAAATGTTGCTCACTCTCCAATGGGCTTGATAAGAAAGGCTTTAGAGAAGTAAAACTCTAATTTTCTTCCAGATGCACTTTGTTCTAATAAAATAGTAATAAGAGAGGAAGCACTGGGAATAGGGTGTTAATATAATTTAACTGTTAAACATGCTACAGCTCAAAAATGATAAAAGATGTAAAGGCTCCTAATATTCAACTGTGCATATTTTCATGATACTTTGACATTTTGTGGTTAAGCATGTTCAACTAAATGCTAAGCTAGGAGGCTCAGAGCTCTTCAGGATGTCAAAATACGGCCATAGAAAGTGAATCATATTTTTAGAAATTTTAATTAGAATTATTTGGCTACATATAATAGAAAGAAAAGCAAAATAACAGTGATGGAAATGAGGAAGGAAGGAAGAGGAAATGAAGATAATAGAAGAAACATAAGAGGAAGAGGCAAGAAAAGAAGAAAAACAGAATCAAAGCTTTTATAAATGAGGAGGGAGAAGGAGTTGAAGGGATGGTAAGAGAATGGGAAAAAACAAATTAAAGATGAGAGAAAGAGAAGAGGGAGAAGAGAAGGAGAATACAGGAGGGGAGGGAAAGAGGAAAGGAGCAAGGGAGGAAGAGAGGGAGGAAGCGAGGGAGGGAGGGAGGGAGGGAGGGAGGGAGGGAGGGAGGGAGGAAGGAAGAAAATAGAATTAAGTTTCCTTCTTGTGTAAAAATATAGGTATGAAAGTCCGCTGCTCATTCATGATAAAAACCCTACAGAAAATCAGAATAGGTGGTCCTTTATTCAATCTGATAAAAGTCATCCATGACAAACCAACAGCTGGCATCATACTAAATGAAGAAAAACAGAAAGCTGTCATTCTAAAATCAAGGACAATGCAAAGAGGTCCACCATCACCACTCCGATTCAATATAGTTCTGGAAACACTAGTCAGAGCGATTAGACAAGAGAGGGAAATAAAAGGAGTAAGGGTAGAAAAGGAAGAAGCTAACTTACCATTATTTGCAGATGTCAAGACACTCTACATAGAAGATTCCAAAAGCTCCACAAAAAGACTTATAGATTTAAAAATCAAATTCAGAGCATACCTGGATATAACATCAACACTCAAAAATCAATAGCAATCCTGTACAAAAGCAACCAACTCACTGAGAGAGAAATTAGGGAAACCATACCCTTTACAATAGCATCCAAAAAACTGAAACAATTAGGCATAAACCTACCAAAAGAAATAAAGTATCTATGTATTGAAAATTACAGTACTCTGGAAAAAGAGATCAAAGAGAATATCAGAAAATGGAAAAATATCCCTTGCACTTGAATGGGAAGCACCAATATAGTGAAAATGGCCATACTCTCAAAATTTTTTGCAAAATAATGTAATCCCTATCAAAATGTTATTAGCATACCTTTCAAATCTAGAGAAAACATTCCTAATATTTATCTGGAACCAGAAGAGACCAAGAATAGCAAAGGCAATCCTGGGCAACACAGGCAAGGCAGGCGGCATCACCATCTAGGACTTGAAATTATATTACAAAACTATTGTGATAAAAATCAGCATAGTACTGGCCAAAAAACAGACCTGAGGACTAGTGGAAAAGATTAGAAGATATGAACACTGCTACAAAGACACTCAGCCACCCTATGTTTGACAAAGGGTACAAACATGTTCACTGGAAGAAAGATAGGCTCTTTAATAAATGGTGCCAGAAAAACTGGCTCTCTACATGCTGAAGACTAAAACTAGATCCATGTCTATCATTGTGCACTAAACTAAAGTGAAAATAGATCAGATATCTACCTAATGAAACAGAAACCCTAAATCTACTGAAACAGAAACCCTAAATCTACTGAAAGGTGAAAATCTTGAAGACATAAGGGTAGGCAGAGATTTCATGAACAAACCTCAGATTGCATGGAGAATACTTAAAAGAATCCACATCTAGGATCTTATTAAAAAGCTTTTGCACAGCAAAAGAAATCACCAACGAAGTGAAAAAGATAATACACAAATTAGAAAAAAATTTTAGCCAATTGTCCTTCAGACAAAGGACTTCTGTCTAGAACGTGTAAAGAACTGAAAAAAATCAGATCCCCTCCAATTCAAAGATCTAATTCAAAAATGGGCATCTGAGATGAACACAACACTTCTCAGATGAAGTAATACAAATTGCAAATAAATACATGAAAAAATGTTCAAAATCATCAGTCATTCGAGAGATGTAAATTAAAGCAGCATTGAGATTTCCATCTCACTCCAGAAAGAATGGCTGTCATCAAGAAATCAACAATAACAAATGCTAGAGAGGCTGTGAGGAAAAAGAACCCTTCTCCACTGTTGGTGAGAGTGTAGACAGGTACAGCCACTGTGTAAATCAGTGTTGAGGTTCCTCAAAAAACTAATATTAGAGGTCCCATTCCACCTAGCTGTTCCCCTTTCTGGGTATCTTCCCAGAAGTAAAACATCATGCCACAGTGATATATGCGCACCCATGTTAGAATTGGTAAAGTGATTTCAAGACATCCATAATAACCCAGGCTTCTATCTTAGTGTTGTGATAACCTACCTGGTAATTTCTGCCTATTATCAGGGCCTTCTCATGATTAGGTTAGTTGGTTGCAGTTTAGCTATCACATTCTAGTTGCTACTCTAACACAGTAGAAACAGGAGACAAACAAGTTTCCTCTTAGCTAAGTCACCTTCTTTTAAACACCCCAAAAATAATTTTGCTTGAAAGTCTTTCAGCCAAAACCAGTTTTAGTGCCAAAACCATTCTTAGCTGCAAGAGAAGCTGGAAATAGTCTCTAATTCTGAGTGGTAAGAGACCTGACAAAAATTCAGGGTTTCTTCTTAAGGATCAGCATAAGCATGTTGGGGTAGACAATAAGCATCCTCTGCTATATAAATTCTTACATGCATATGACGTGAAATATTTTTAAAGGAATATTCTACCACGGGAGGAGAAAGAGGTTTACTGTTGAAAGCTACCCCTAATGATAAACTGTAGACTGTGGGTGGAGATTAAGTAGAGTGTTAAGTCTTAGGGGCAGAACTTATTATGGTTTGGTGATAACCAACTTCCAAGCAGAAAAAAGGAAGTCTGACTATTTTTCCAATATTCTCAGCTCATTAGAGACATTATTGGTGTAAGAATTGGGGTGTGGCAATGCTAGGCATCTAGAAAATTTGGTCATTTCTATGGTAAGTAGAGAAAGCACCAGAAATGAATAACAGGAGTTAAGGCTTTGACATCACACAGAGCTGGTTCTGAGTAAGAATCCTGCCCCTTCCCTATTCTCCTCAATCCTCAGTTTCTTTATCTCCAACATAAAGGATCAATTATGACCTAGGGTAGCTATAACTTTAAAGTAGGAATCCAATACAACACTTAATGCCTGATATTTATATGCTTAATAAATGAGTAGCTGTTAGAACAATTATCATGCATATTTTTCACTTCTAATTTGCAACAAGATAAGCAATCAAATGCTCCCAAACCATAGAGGACAGTGTTCAGCCTTGTTAATGGTAAGTATATTTTTTTCGCCTTTCCCTGTCTTTTCTCCTGCTCCCTTAGATATTTCTATCTGTGGCCCAAACTAAGTCTTACTTGCCACATCTTGGGGTGCTCAGAAGTATCCACTTGATGATATTCTGCAAACCCATAAATTACTACTTCAAACCAAGGGAAAGTACATGATCTTAAAGAATCATCTTTATGAGAGATAGGGGTGTATAATGATTAAGAGCTTTGACTACAGCATCAGACTTGAAAGCCTACCACCAACACTGGGTCAAGGGTCCATGAGCTCTCTAGGTCTGTTTTCTTAACTGTAATTTGGAGATAGCAGTGCATGTAGAACACTGAAGTCAGCCTCTGTCATTTTGTAATAAACTAATAAATGATGATGCTTGCTATGTTATGGGAAGAAAGTGTGGGAGAGAGGAAAACTTACATTCATTGAAAACCTCCTCTATGCCTCTCTGCTAGCACTGTACTTTATATAAAAGATTTATATAGTTTTGTTTTGTTTTGGTAGCAGAGATCGAACTCACAACCTTGTACTTGCTAGGTAGGTTTTTGAGCAGCTGAGCTAAATCCATGGCCCTATATAGCTTTTATTCCTTGAAAAATTCTGCAAATTTGTAAATCTTTGCAATGGTTTGGATGCTTGCTTCCCTTCCATAATTCATGCTGACACTTAAATCCTTAACGCAACAGTGTTGAGTAGGGAAATTTAGAAGGTCATTAAGTCATGAGAACACACCCCTAAGGGTGGAGTTATCCCCTTTTATAAAAGGGCTGGAGGACCTGGTTAGGTGCTAGTTTGTCTTTCTACTCTTCTGCAGGGTGAGGACACAGCAATGGCCCCTTCTGCCATGTGATGCTGCAGCACAAGACACCATCTTGGAAGAAGTCAGCAACCCTCACTGGGCACTGACTGTGTAGTCACATTGCTCGGGGACCTCCTGGTCTTCAGAACTGGGAGGAATAAATTTCTTTTCTTTTAAATTACCCAGTCTCAGGTATTTAGTTATAGCAGCATAAACAGATTAAGACATTCTTTTCACAGATGAAGACAAAGGTACTTGGAGTGATAAAATGATTTGCTAGAGATGGAGACAACCACAGCATTATTTGGTCTCCAATCTCTATTTCTAAAGGCAGAGTTCTTCCCAATCAATTACTACACAGGAGATCCCATACCAATCTTTTTCATACCCCAAAGAGTCAGAGCAAATTTAGGACCCAGGTTACCATGATTACTTTTAGAAATACACTGACCTCAAAAGAATATTTTCAGTCTTTGACATGAGCAATGGTTTTATCATGGAGTTTATCACTCAGTGTATATTTAACATCAAAAACCTCAAGCACAATGAGATTTTAGAAAACCTACTGTTAGTACATTATTATTAAATTTAGATGTTATTTTTATTGTGTGCCTCCAAACTAAAATTCCTTTCATATGACCACAATTTAAATATCATATCTAGGTCTGAAACAGTTAAGTAAAATGAACATCATTTTTAATGATATCTCTCATGTAAGAAACACATGTATTTATAGATCTTCTGGTAATTCTCTGCATTAATTCCTTGGCTTCAAAATGACCTCAGAAGGTCAACAATTCCTATAATGTCTGTGAGTGGCACGTTTTCATCTCTAACTTAACTGAAAAGTATATAAAAGCTCAGGCAGTCAGAAAGAACCCAAATAGCTATACAGCTAAGGTGACCCCAAAATGCAAGTTAATCCCTCCAAGGTCAATTGTAATTTATGTTCAATTAACTAACTCAAGAAACCTGTTTCAGACAGAAGCCAGAAATTAGGAAGCCTGTTGCCTGATTTCTTTTTTAGCAGAGAACACATTTTGTGATAGCCACCATAAGGGCCCCCAAGTAACAGGCTATCAATGGGACTTTTTGTAATTGGGCAATCAGTTCTCTTCAACACTGCTCAGCTGATCTCACTGACTCATTCCAAGGATGTGCTGAAAATCTGGAAGATTTGGAAAGAAAATTATTATTTCTGTCATTGTTAAATACGAAGCACATGACTAGAAGAGTCAAATTCAGCCTCTATTTCAATACACAACATACAAAGTTAAGCTTCCTTTAGGGTATAGCAGAAGGCATGGATTCAGCTTGGAGAGGCTCCCAAATGTGGAAAAAAAAATGAGCATCAAAATAAATAATATAGTAGTGAACCATAATCCATTAAATAAAGTGAGAATATATTAGCCTATTTTGGTATAGATAAATAAATGAATAAAGTTGGAAAAAGGCAAAACTCTTGCTTACAATGTAATACCAAATAATAAATATACAAAAAATGATGGAATTTGAAGGTCATCAATGGATATGACCACCAGTGAGTTAAAGTTTGGTGAGGAAGAGAATATTTATGTGATAATGAAAATGTTTTCTATCTGGCAGACAATATCTTGGGTTGAAAGTGATCAGAGTTAATGTCACCAGTCGGAGGACAGACAGACTGTAATGCCAGCTTATACCATGTGCCTGGGACACTGCGGCCCTCCTACCAACCATGCGTAACCTAAAGTGAATCATAAGGAAACCCACAGAGGAACATTCCACAAAATAACTGGCCTGTACTCTTCACAACCGTCAAGGTCAAGAAACCATGGAAGACTAAAACACTGTTTGAGAATTAAAGCTAAAAAAAACACAAGAAAGATGTAATGTGTGAACCTGTTTAGATCCTAAATTACAGAAAAATTATATAAAGGTCATTATTGTAGCGGTTGATGGCATTTTGATACAGATGAGGGATTAGAAATTGTAATTCAATTACAATTTACAATTAGAACTTCATTAATGTTAAATTACCTGAGTTTGATCATTATTCTGTAGCATGTTTTTTGTGTTTGTTGTGGTTGTTGTTGTTGTTAATGGGGACTGAACTCATGACCTTGCACTTTGGGGCAGGCACTTATGCTGCTGAGCTAAACCTGCAGCCTGTATGTAGTACGTTTTAAAAGTCTTTCTTATAAAATCATTCAAACGTGTAAACAGTGAAGTATTTAGTAAAGGAGTACAATGCCATCAACAGTTTTAAATGGTTCAGATAAAGGTTGCATGAATTACAGGAAAAGGTAAAATAAAACAAAAGTAAAAATGTATATAATATCTAAGTAAAGAAATAAAGGAATTCCTTGTACTAGTCTATATATTCAAGATCCTATCAAAATGAAATTAGTAGTTATTCAACATTATGAAATTTAAAACTTCAACAAAGCAAAGATATCATTAGTTAATATATACATATTAATACATTTAAAAGGGACCAAAGTAGTGTCTGGTATTTGATTTATAATAATCACACAAAAAGAGAGGGGAGTGAGAGAAGGAGTGAATTAAGGGATAGGTGAAATTCTGATCATTATGATTCTTGAAGTCTGACGGTTTGTGTGTTATACTGGTCTCTCAACTTGTGTCCTTGTCTGAAAACTTTCCTTCCATAACAGAAATGTCAAAGGCACTGTTGTCACACACCTGTTATCCCAGCTAGTCTAGAAAATGAAGCAGCAGGACCACAAGGTCGAAGCCAGCTAGGGAAATGAAGTAAGATCCTGTCTTGAAATAAAAAATAAAAAGGCTGTGGATTAACGTTTTGATAAAGCTAAATTTCCTCTAAACCGATGCCCATTCTCCAAAACCTACAGCTGCCCCTCATTGCCTTCCCTCACATCCATGAGATTCATGGCAAAGGA
The DNA here is from genome assembly GCA_004027455.1 of Hydrochoerus hydrochaeris. Taxonomy (NCBI): domain Eukaryota; kingdom Metazoa; phylum Chordata; class Mammalia; order Rodentia; family Hydrochaeridae; genus Hydrochoerus; species Hydrochoerus hydrochaeris. Next base: position 248,069 of record PVLA01002506.1, read on the forward strand.
TATAGATGGTTTAGGCCATTGCCGAAATTTATAATTTGGGTTTGAAAACAGTATTTTCTAGGAATTGCCTAATATTTACTAGTAAGAGTTACAGGCCTGGGGTCTTCATAGTGAATTTCTTAATATATAGTTGTGGAAGTTTACATACATTGCTCTTCTACTCAGAAAAACATTGTGCAGAACAGCAGACTGCAGGGGAAAAGCCCGTGTCACCATACTTTAGGATGACACATTCCTACACATTTCAGGAAACTCGACATTAGCCTCTGGAAGTTTTCCATCTTGGGCACACTGCATCTTCAACTGGTTATTAAAAATTAAATCTTAAAGAAGTAAGTAGGAGCCAGGGATTTAGCTCAGCAGCATAAGCACCTGCCTGGCAAGTGCAAGGTTATGAGTTTAATCCCCAGTACCAAAAAAAAAGTAAGTAGGGAAGAAAAGCACTGTCTAATATCAGAATGAAAAGTGAAAGAGACATTAAGCTGTAATGAACACTTATTGAGATTTGGTCGAATCAAAAATCTTTCTGGGAACCCAATCAAACAAGTTGTCCTTGTTTTTGCTATGATTTCTATTCCTAAAGGGACCCTAAGTTGCTTCATTTAGAAGTGGAGATAGAAATGCCAAAGAGTTAATTAAACCATTGAGTGGTAGTTATGATAATAACTTTTAAATTTTTATAGCATGCTTCAAAAGCGTCTCATAGTCACCAATGCATACCATTCTCTCAAACACCTGTAAGGTAGGCTTGACAGATGGAACTGTCCCTATTTTACAGGTGATCAAGACGATGTTCACTGTGTTTGACTTCACTAAAGCCAAAAAAATAAGCAGAAATGCTAGATAATTTGTAAGATATTCTAATTTCCAGTTAGAATACATTTTGCAAGAATAATGACTAAGAGTATTTGCAAGATGCATAAACATTTAATGAACACCTCTCTTCCCTGCAGGTTCAGTGCATTACCTGTTGTTTTGATAGCAGCAGACCTTACCGATTGGCAGAGATTGTTCTTAGCCAACAGTCACACATCATCTCACAAAACAAAGTCAGATTCGTTTCTGCCCCTTTGCAACATTTCTGGTAAACTCAGCTATCAGTACCTTATTCTCATGACACCATGGAGAGTCTCCTGTCAACATCTTCATGTGATTAGGAAATTTTGTTTTTATTTGTTTTTATTTTGGGAGAGGTTTGAGGCAGGGCTTCACCGTATTATTCAGATTCACTTTGAATTCACTATGCAGCCCCAGGCTGACCTCAAACTCGTGGCAATCCTCCTGCTTCGGCCTCTGGAGTGGTGGGGTTACAGGACTGCACCACCATACCAAGCTTAGGAAAATTTTAGCACATCATTTTTAATTAGAAATGTCAGACATTAAAATCAATCAACATATCTGAAATACCACATAGAATGAAGCTGATAGGATGACTTGTCCAAATGTCACAGTCCTAAAGAGGGTAAAATCATGAAAGCAAGCTTTATGCTCACTTCCAGGGTTAATTCTGCCTAACCATAAGGAAAACACTACCTACAGACCCTACAACCAAACTTTGTAAAACAAAAAAACAAACAAAAAAAAACCCGCAGCACTGTCATTTGAAACGTAATGCATTTTAAAATGACTGAATTGGTGCAGGAATGCAGTGGGGTGAGTGAGATGGGAAAAGTCCAGAGCACGAAGCACAGTAAAGGCCCCTCAATGATACACACTACAGAAGTGTTAAATGAAGTTGAGACACATGTGAGATACTTCCTGGGTTCATTTTTATAATTTTCTAAATTAAACCTCTTGGATTGACTTTTATAATTTTCTAAATGAATGTATCAACTATTCCTTAGATTGTTGAAGGACTCTAACTCTAAACCTGTGTCCATGGTGTAGGACCACAATAACAAAATACCATAACGTGAATGACTTTAAAGACAGAAATTTATGTTCTCACACTTGTGGAGCCTGGAAGTCTGAGAACAAGGCACCTGTAGGCCTGGTTTCTCCTGGAGCGTCTGTCCTTGGCTTGCAAATGGCAATTTTCTCAGTGCCTTCTCACAGTCCTTCCTCTGTGCGTGTGCTTCCCTGGTGTCTATTTGCCCAAACTTTCTCTTCTTATAATTAAGACACCATTTCAATAGGAGTAGGACCCACACTTATGACTTGATTTAACCCTAACAAACTCTAGAAAGAGTCCCTCTCCAGTCACACCCTTAAATGCCAGAGGTGAGACTTTAACATCTGAATTTCAAAGGGACACGAGTTACCCTATAACACAACCATTGCCTGAAGCCACGGTCAACTCAGATTTTTGTGCTGAGAAATATTACCACTAACTGAGATTTGACTCTCTTCCCTGACCCAAACCGAGTTTCAGATCTTAACAGACTCATACATTTTGAGTTCCCTTTGTGCTTCACTGTCTGTCCCATATTATAACCTCAGATGAATCAATTTGTCCTGATTTTAAGATAAGAACGAAAGAAAATACCTTATTTGTGAACTATCCAATTGCATGTGTTCCAAAAAGAAAAGACAAAATTCCAAGATACTTATTTAAATGCATTGATTGACATTCATTGTCTCAGCTACTCTCTGACCAACTAGAAAGCCAAATATTTACTTTTTTCTTTGTTTATATAACTAACAAGTGAGATTAATACAAGGTAGTCAATGTCATAAGCCTAGTATTCCTTGGGAATGAGCAAGTGGATACAGATGAAGCTGAAGAGCTGCCTGCATCCTACCTCAAGATACTGCTTAATGATCACTCCTTATATCCCCTTTTCAAAGAGAAAAGGCATTAGGAACATGTATTTGCATTTCAGAGTTGCTTCAAGATGTTGTACAATATTATACCTCTGCCACTGGTCAGTTATGCAAGCATCAGTTAAAAGTGTCATTGAACCCGCCTGACAAGAAGGTCTTCCACCTCACAGGAGCCTCTTTTTCTGGCAAGCTTGCCGTTGAGGTTCATCTCTGTTTTTCTGCTGCAGAAATGAGAACTCTGTTACTGTACACTTGGGTTCCTAAAAGGTACTCCAAACACATACCGGTGTGACACACTGTTTCCTGGAAAAACTTTCAAAGGGTTTAAGCGTGGCTGAAGAAAATCACACAGCCATGCACAAAGTGCTGTCCCGTGGTCTTCCAGTCCGTCTCAGTCGGATGCCAGCCAACAAGCTCTGCAGTTCTGCTCAGCTCCAGCTACCACTTCCCATGCTAACAGTTAACATTTAACATGTATGTAAAGCCCTTTCCCTTTCTTCTACTCTTAAGGGAGACCAACCCTCTCAGATTATCCAAGTCTGAAAGGGTTTCTGAGATACAGGACCTGAGATACAGGTTTTAATGTTAAAACCCAGGTATTCTTTCACTTCCTTACCTTATCATTGTACCAAAGTACATACCTGAAACCCAAAATGTCAGTAACAAGTCCCTTATCTTTCTGTCTACTATGTCCCCTCCTCTAAAGTTACCATCCCAGAAAATAGAACCACAATCTTCCCAATATCCAAACCAGAAATCACGTCATCTTTCAACTTCATACTTCACTCCCACATTCATACGCCTGTTTCCTAAATATCTTCTCCTATTCATCCCTTTGACCTGATCTACCATGTCACAATATTGTTTTCACTGTTTTCTAAATTCCTAGTTTTAATCCTACTTCCTTCAAACTATATCATTCATGAGGCTCATGCCTCTAGGGTCGTGGATTGACCTATTCCTATTAGGATGGAGCTATTGCTATTACCTAGGAGTAGACAAAACCTTTGATCTAGCTTTCTGAACACCAAACTGGCCACAAAGATATCTCCTTGGGGTTAGTGAGCAATTTCTAATTTGTTCATGAAAATGACTGGATCGATGTTCCACTAGCTTTGTGGCTGAATCAAATTCCCATATAAATTAACTGGAGGCAGTCTAGAAGGTTGGCTTGTTTCTCTGTAGAAACGCCATTTGCTGATGGGCAGCATTGTATTTGTATGCTTTATTTTTGCAGTGTTTGCCCCTGTAATCTGTATTACCCTGGCTTTGGGAGTTAATGGTTACCAAGCAGCCAGACTGTTACAGAAGCTACTGGTTATTTTAGCCCTTAGCTCTTATAATTTTCAGTTCATATCCTACAGATTCCCCTCCCTGCCTCTTTGCTCTGGCCATACTTACAACTGCAAACCACTTTCCCAACTTAGTCTCCTGGGACTTCTTTCTTCAACATTCTTAAAGTAGCATATTCAGAAACTTATTAAAAAGGTTTTATTTGGGAAAAAAAAAAAGAGAAGCTCTAGGGTGTCAACTACCCTAGAAGTTGTGCTTTTCCTGGAACGGTTTTCAAAGTTCTTCCTCACCCTTTGTGACTGTGCTGTAGATTTCAGGACCCCATAGTGTTCCTCCCTCTGGTAACTGGTCTTTCCTCCCAGTCTAAGGGTGCTAACAGCCTCCCACTACTGCTCAATTCCGAGGTGCTTTGTTACTACCTGAATTGTTTCAAAGCCTTTCCTGTGTAACCAATTCCTTGCATTTAATTCCTTCCCTTAAACACAGATAGAATTGTTTTTGATTTCTCAGTTGATCCACGGTGTCAGCTATTTCCTGATTTCTACCACTCCTCATCTCAATCCAACACAGAGTGTTTCAGGGATTCCTTGCCCTGAGTTGTTGGTTTCATTCTGGCCTACCCACAGAACCAGAGATGCTGTTACAGGTTGGCATTGTGGTTTTGTTCTCAGCTCCGCCCTACGATCAGTCCCTAAGGATGAAGACAATGTCTTTTTAATTTTCATATCTCCAATATCCTTCTCATTACTTAGTATACATTAAGTGCCCATGATTTGAAAACATACAATTTGTTCAGGCTTAAAAGACTGATATACTGTAATCTGCTAGAAACAGATGAGCATTAAGGCAAGAAACAGAACAGAATGACACAGAGTTTAGATGAAAACCAAGCTAAACTCTGAATTTTTTCAATCCATGGAAGAATGAGAGGAGGTGACAGTCCAGTGGTTGAGCTTCATTTGCATCTTTGGGGTTTGGCATGTTGTTTCTCAGTCTATTGGCTCACAATCCAGTTATTAGTGGAAAAGTCACTTTCTATTTCAGTGAAGCAATTTAATCAATAAATGTATTAATTACCTCTGCAAATGCTTCAGAACAATAAAGTGTTGTCATTTTCCTGCTAGTGGCTGGGCAGGGAAAATAAAAGGGAATGAATACCTCAGAATTCTAAGAGTCTGTTACAAACTTGAAGACAAAGTAATATTCCCTTCTATATCAGAGTTCATCAGAGGGAAAAAAACCTTGAACATTCCAAGGGATTTAATTCTAATATTCAGTATAATTTAAAGCAATCTTTTATCACATTTCACAAAATGAACTGTAAAATAAAAATATACTAGCATAATTTACAGATTAAAGAAAAGAGCCATGGACATAAATTGCATCTATTATATTGATTGATTATATTAATTGTGTGCATCATATTAACTATTTTTTAGTCACTGAGCTAGTTATTCATCTTCCAAACTCTTCCACTATGGGACCTCTTTAAATTAGGGGAACAAATTTTTCTGCCTAGACTATATTGTTGTAGACATCTTGAACTCAAAATATTATAAAATCTTAATTCTTAAGACTTCACTGCAAGTAATCACAGCAATATTTAATAAAGTGATGCTTTTACCTCAAGAAAACTGAATTCTAGTTGTCCCTTTAAGATTGTAGTGCGATGTGCTAAAAAATTTAGTCTACTTAATCATAACAGCATATTCATATTATAAAATTTGTCCAGAGTTAACTTCCTGCTCTGGTGTGAATCATGGTAGTGACTGACTTGGCAAAGTATGGCCCATGTGTCGTGTGAAATACTGCAGGTGCCACTTGAACAAAGTCACCATTGTCTTTCAGTAATGAAGTCGGTTTAAATAGCTAAGTGTCCAAAAGTGAATCCCAGTGTGCCTGGTGACCAGAAGGTCAATTATCACAGGGTGTTAGGCAGTTAGGATTGTATTACTACTAACCAGGCTGCTTTCGTTTGCATCTTTAATAATGTAATGCTGGTTTATTACATTAAAGGTACATAGTACAGCAAACATGGCATCAGAGATTACAACACAATGACAGACCTAAATTGCCACAGCTTATCCAGAATCAACAAAACTACACTGATCTTGAATTGTACAGTGTATTTTACATACACTTTCCAGCAAGTTGCAGTTTTGCTTTAGAGGAATTTTGTTTGAAATAAGTTGCTATGTCAAACTTTTTTTTTTTTTTTTTTTTTTTTTGCTATGCTGAGATTCTACTCCTTGTAACGATGGTTATAGCTCACTCCCAATCTGTGGGGAAAGGAGTGAATATTGAAACTGTGCACACTTTACATTTTTAAAACAACTTCCAGAAAATTTATTTCTCTTCAAATAAGATTTGTGGAAATTTACTTGCATTGTCACACTTATATCTTTTTGTTATTCTTCAAAAATATTTTCTCTTAATGTGAAAATTCTATTGTTTTTCAAATTTATCATGTGATAATAAAACAGCTTTTTTATTTTACTAAAAAAGCACTGAGCTAATATTATCCTGTTGGAAAATTATTAATATATTGAATTGTTACAGATATAAATGTCTATTAAGGCTTTACACATTTTCTAAACTTTACAAATTAGCTCATTGCTTCCTGTTAAAGTCTTATTTCTTTCTGTTAATGAATGTAGATTTGTTTAGGGTAAATCTATTTTAAATTGATAAACATGAAGTTAAATAATATAGAAACAGTATTTGTTCAACAATACACTTCAGTGATTTTTTTAAAGTGGTCTCTCTCTTTAAACGTGAAGAAATACAATTTTTGTTGTAAAATCAGAGAAACTCCAGCACTTACAATTTCTTGGCATTAAGTCCTGTGGCTACCTAGACACAAAAAGTTGCTTTTAAAATGCTAAAAATATTTACAGTTTGAATTTACTATTTGAAATTCTAAAGGCTAGGGGGCCATATATTTTCCTACCTGACATAGTGAGGTGAATCCAGTTGATTGATTAAAAATTAACTTTTTGAAACTTAACTTGCTAGTTACAGCTGTTTTCATCTTTGGAAGCCATTATATGTTCATTTTCCTTTCATCATTAATTATCCATAATGACCCCCACTTATCACACACTCTGGATAAAACTATATTTGTTTATATTTTCCAATGGCTTTTAAAGTAGAAATCGTTTTCATTATTCACAATCATGGAGAGATTTTAATTATTAAAATCTTGGTATTTCTGAGGATTTTTCTCTGGCTTTCTAAATAGAAAGTTCTAATGTGCATAAAACTGTTCCATAAATTCCCTGAATAATAACTTAATTACTTATAAACTCTGGAAACAATTAGTTTATCATCCTTTGAAGTGACAAAGGCAGCTTGCCAGGCTGAGAGCAAAACGCTTGTCACTTTTCCATGTAATGAGCTTAGTTTCTTTTTGTTATTTTAGATTATTTTGAAAAGGAAACTCGGTGGAGCACGCTTTAATGTTCAAAAGATCAAAAGTTGAATCATTTCGCTTCGTAGCTGGCCTCTGCAATAGCACGTCATACAGGGACGATATAAAAGCTGAAGACTGTAATTTATGCGCTTATGGAAATCATTGGAACAGATATGTTGGTTCCAAGAGAAAGTTGTGCAATATTGTACAAGATTGACGAGGACTGTCCTCACTTTCAGCCCGGTAACATCACCCTTCGCACAAATGTCCAAATCACAGGGACAGCAGCTGCCCAGCGCTTTCCCGCCTTACCTCCCCGCCCCCTGCTTCCACAGCTTGCTGCCTGTAGGTCACCATCTCCCCAACACACACACACACACACACACACACACACACACACACGGCTGCCCCTCCCAGTTCCTCTGTGCCTCTTTTTCTTCCAGGTTCACTATCAGGTGTTTTTCCCCCTCCTCTGCTCAAACAGGTCAGAGGAAGTTCTCAGTGTAAGTAGTTATTGTGAGGTGGAAACATCCTATGTCTGGATGTCACCCCCCAAAAAATGAGGAAGGAAAAATAAAAGAATATCTGCAGAGCTGCTCGCTTATACTCCTTCGCAGAGGCCGCTGGGAAGGCGGGAGCGGCCGCAGAGCGCAGGTGGGGTGGACCTCAGTGCTCAGCGCCCGGCCACCGCCTAGGCACTGGCCCGGCGGCCTGTGACTCTGACTCAGCCTTTGTGCACGCTCCACCTGATGCCACTCGCTGGCTTCTGACCTTGGAGGACAAGGTACAAGGTCGTCTTTAATTCTATCACCGGGTGTTTACCCAGCTCGCAGGCAGGCAGAGAAACTAAGGCCAAGCTAGGGAGACTTACCCAAGAGGCCAGCAGGCTGCCTTTGGATAGCCTCAGCCGGTGACGGCCCCTGCCAGCCTGGGGACAGCAAGCAAACTTTGTGGTCTCTTTTGTATATTTCAGAATGAAATTGACAGACGCCTGACACTGCCTTCCTACTGTAAAGTCATAATTATAACTTACCCTTCCCTTTGTCGGCCCCCAGCAAGCCAGCCGACTCTGGGGGCGAGTTCTGCATTTTGCACTGGCCCCCATACCTCCCTAGACCTATATGTCAGGGAATAAGGAGTTGAGACATGACATATTAATGTTTTATCAGGGGACACTCTATGCTCCCACAGGCAGGGAGGGAGCCCAGGAGGAGACGATGACCGAAAGGGAGCGGGAAGCATCACTCCGCAGCTCCTGCGGAAATTCATATTCCGTGTATGTTCCTCCCTCACCTGAAATAAATCCTGCAGGCCTATCCATGCAAACCCAGCAGCACTTATTTATTTGCATGTCATGCTTATGATATGGTAGAAAGCAAGAAGGATCTTCGGGGAGGGGAGGAGGTGAGGTTCACCTTTCAGGATTGCTCTCTTAAATAAAAAAGAATTGACCAAAGGGGCGCCTAAGAATTTATCTTGAGTTTGTGGTCATTATCTCTATTATATAGCCCCAGCAATAAATAAACTGAGCAGTTACTACCCAACAATAAAACTGTAGTGTATGGGACACCTTACTATTACTTTCTTAATAATCTGCAGTTTCTTTCCCTTTAAATCTTCTCGGTCTTGTCTTTCCACTCTTCACCGCGATCTATCTTTGCCCCTTGAGGTACCAGACCTCTCGGATCATTTTTATATTTCGTGCACACAATAAGTTTTCCTGTCTAGACTTTCTGTTTTTCCTCCTATTTCTAGGCTGCCTAATCTGCTTCAAGACAAAGGGTCGGCCCGGATCAAATGTCTTTTTCTTTCCCTTCTCTCCATTTGAACCGTTTTGTGCGTCCACGTTAATGAAGATCGCCCCTCTCCAGTGCTGCAGCCACCCTCGGGGTGGCTGAGAACCAGGGAGCCTCGCAGGTTCCTGGTGACCCGGTGACCTTGCCGGGAGGGCTGGAGGAGGCCTGGGCGCACCCCCAGACCCAGGCGCCCTGGGGCGCGCTCGGAGTCCAGCGAGTTGGAGGGACTCTGCTTAGGGTGGTTCTACCTCTCGCGGCCCTCATCCGACTCCTGACTGTGCACGAGCCTGTGCGTTTCTGGGGGTCGCATGTCACCGATTTCCGGGGGGGTCCCATCCCGGCGACTTCTCCACGCTCGCCCTCCACCCAGGCACAGCGCGCCACCCGCGGACACGAGCACGAGCAGCCTGCACCCGCCTGCGAGGTCGGTCCTCGTTCAACCGCGGGCTCCTCCGAGTCCGAGGGCGTGAGAAGCCCACCGAGGGGCTCGGGCCCCGCAGCGGAGCGGGGGCCTTCCCTTCCTGCCGCGCTCACACCTGGGCTCGCCCCCCGCCAGTCTCGGGCGGACCCCGGCCGGCGCCCAGTCGGGCCCGCGGGGAGAGGGAGCCCCGCCGACGGCGGGCCGGCGCCGGCCAGGGCCACCGCGCACTGGCTCGTCCACGCCAGTGCGGAGAGTGACGCGCGCAGCCAAAGCGGCCAGCAAAGGACCGTCCCAGCCGCCGCGCGAGAGCTGGGGGTGGCGAGTCGGAAGGGTGCGAGGAGAAAGGGGGCGAGGGGCAGTGGTCGGGCAGGACGAGAAAACAGATCTGCGTCGCTTCTCCTGTCTCTCTGTACGGTGCTGGCCCCAGAAAATCAAGTTAGGAACTAACTGCAAGCCCCCATCGGGCTGGTGTTTTTGTGACTTAGATCAAGGATGGCACTGGGCACGGAACCTGGGAGTGGGAGGAGAGGAGACAGAGAGAGAGAGAGAGAGAGAGAGAGAGAGAGAGAGAGAGAGAGAGAGAGAGACAGACACACACAGAGACACAGAGACAGAGGCAGAGACACAGAGAGACTAATGCTGGTAGGTGAAGGGACTGTGCACTTCTCACCTCTCTTTAGCTGAGTAACAACACACCCTCTTAAGAAATCCTCTGCAGTGTGTGTGTGTGTGTGTGTGTGTGTCTTAAATGCGTTTTGCTGGGATGATCTTTTCGGACTCAAAAACAAGCAGCTGGGAAAATATTCACGTTTGGGACAGAAAACATTTTTTATTTATATCTTTGACATTTAAAAGAGCAGAATTAATTTGTCCTGTCTACATTAGCATTGAGAGAAAGTTTCAGAAATCTACCCAGGGGGAAAAAAGGAGAAATAAAAGGAGAAAAAAGAAAGGAAGCCAAGAAAGGAAAGCTAGAGTTGGGTTTTCTTATTTCAGATCTGTAATCAATCATTGAAATAGGAGACAGCAAAATTGTAAAGATTCGATAGATTAAAATGCAAATGAAAGGTAGAAAAAGAAACATTAACATGGCGATCAAAGATTTAATAACCGTAAATCAAGTTTTTTTCTGTTGCAGCTGCTGTGTGTTTATGTTTTAATCATGTTCGTTCCATAAATAAATAATTTCAGAAACGAGACTAATTTTTCATTATTTTAACCGTGGGCTATAACACTAAATATTAAAAATAAAAAATATACATACAGATCCTCAAACAAGAGAGTCTCTTGTCGATTGGTTTAAAATCAAGGGATTTCATTTGTGTATTTTGAAAATCAAAGTATTATGCTAAAAAATTCTATCTCAACTGACAATGTCCAACATTTTATTTTCCCTTTAATATTTTAGGTTAACAACAAGATACTATTTGTATTAAATATATGCATGTCTGCATATCCATTTTACTTTGAGCATTTTTAAAGAACAAAAGTGCCAACATATTTAAATAATACAAAACACACATTATTTCAGTGTCTTGGTAGAGCTTCTGGAAAATAATATACTTTGGAAGAATTTGTCTTCTATTTAAAATTTAACTGGTGGTTTAACAAAGTTAAAACCTTTTTAGCTTTATTATTAAAGTTCTCTTTCCAAATGGGGATAGTTTAGACCTTTGTTTTGTTAGCATTTGACATAAGGTTTTATGTCAAGGTGTCAGTGTACTGGAGTAAACTGTATGTTATTTAATCACTCATTTTCTCAACTATGGTGAAGGTTTTTCATTTTGATCTTTTTATCTGAGTATTAATTTCTATGGTTAATTTAGAAATGCCTAGAACTTTTAAAATAAAACACCTGGATTTAGTCTTTTCCTGCTGTTCATTCCCACCCCCTTCTTTTCTGGTGGTCTTATTAACACAGGGGAAATTCATTTTGAGCAGATTGGAAACTTTTCTTTTTGGCAATACAGCTTTGCAATGTTTAAACTATGTTCTTTGCTTATTTTGTCTTTGAAAAAGTCACTCACCCTAATTTACTGAAATGATGAATTAGAATTGTCTCAGTTTCTCCTCTCTTTACAAATTAAAATAACCAAATCCAGAAATACATGTTTCTTTTCTAAAACTCTTTAAGTTAAATGTGAGTTAAGTTGATGTCCATTCTTTCTTATGCCAGCCAAACAGTCGCGTTTTCACTGTGACAATCCAATAATGCCTATAGTTTAAAATTACACTTGGATTTTTCTCCTTTGTATTTTTTCATTTACTTCAATGCAACAAGATGACTTGATTTTCATGAGATTACACGAACTCCATTAAGTGTTATTGGGACATTTCTGCTCAACTAAATACTTGCCTTAATAGACAAATGAACTTCTTTTTTTTTTTTTTTGCTGGAGTTTGTAGCTGGTTTTAGAAACATAGTGTGCAACTGACTTAGTTATTGTTGTTGTGAGAATCGAACAGGCACAAAAGTCATTTATCTAAACCGAAGAGATATGACTTGGTACAAGGGAGAAGCAAGGGCAGAATCATGGGGAATTATTTCAGTTTATAGCTCTTATTAATTAAACCGGATGTGGTTTTTATTCTGCTCTTTTAGAGCTGACCTTGTTAAAAGCTCTCTGCTACCTTTCTTCCCCTCACCCCACAATTTTTTCATTCATTAGGTACCTTGTTGATAGGTGTTGCTTTTTCTATATTATACTGCTAAGTAATTAGAGTGGAAATTCTCGTGTGTCTTCGGACAATCGCAGGATCGCACCACTTCCCTGCCCCGAAAATAAAAGGGGCAAAACATGAAAAAGAAGAAATGCTTTTCTCACTCAGTTTTTGCATTTTGTTTCGTTGAAATGCAAGACAGGTACTTGATTTAGCATTTAAGCAAAAGGTTACACAAACCGCGTTTCAGAAAGTGTTGGGATGTCCGACAGGGTCAGCCCCAGATCAGATCATTTTTTGAATACAGACCTAAAGATAATGAGTACTTGTTGTATTAAAGGGGACAAACAGTACTTTGGCTTCCTCTGACCCCAGAATGCACGGCTCGGTTTCATTGATCATCCTCCTTTATGAGATAATGCAATTACAAACATCAATAAGGGCTGCAAGGGGAATCATTATGCGGTGACAGTGATAAATGACGGTGCAGAAATAGCATGCTTTTCCCCCCTAACAATCCAGGAGCCCAGGGGCTCCGGGGGTTGAACACAGTCGCCAAGGAAACAGATGACATCCCGAACGGCACCAAAGGAAAAAAATGAACAGTCTTTCTTTGCCTTTCACTCTTTTCCGTCTTCCAAAGAGTTAGTTTTGGCTCTAGTAGCAGCTGCCACACAGGCATTTCGTTATTTCAGACACTAAAGCCTGGAGCGGGCGGTGGGAGTCTCCACCCCTTCCATCCCCACCCCCTCTGGATCACGCACAAAGCTGGCCGTTCAGTTTAGGACTACCTGGAAATGCACTTCTCCAAATCAGATTTGCATGAGGTTGGAGTGGTAGAGGGACGTGGATTTACACGGCCATGGCGTTATGTTTCCTCCGCTTTTGTCCAAGGCAAACTGGGTCTCCAGAGCAAACTGGCGCCCCGAGGGTCTGACAGGAAAAGGACGGGTGCTCTTGGCCAGCCTCCTCCCCGCCCTGCCAGACTCAGCTGGCTGCGGGGGGCAGGAGTGGAGGCGGCTACCAGGTGCTACGTTTGGTGCTGTCCTGAGTTTCTTTGAGATGGAGTTATCAGTGGTAGCAAGATCTCCCCTAAAACGAAGAAGCTTGTTCTTTAAAAGCCCAGGTTGCCCTCAGGAAGGGTCTTCAAAGGGGCCTCGCTGAGCAATTCCCACCCTCCCAAGTCCAGAAAGGTAGATGCGGTAGGCGGAGGCAAAAGAGACCTTAGTTTCCGAGGCAGCGGCAAAGGACAGGCGCTTGCGGGCGGTGGGGTTGGGGGTGGGAGGTTAGTAGAGCCCCTGGACTCTAGGACCCTAGAGTCTGGGTACAGAAAGGAAACTTTTGGGGAGAAGAGAACCAAGAAAGTGCTGAAGTGAAAGGGAGGCCTATGTTAGAAAGGCACAAGAGAGGGGGAAAGAAGGGGCGCAGTTCCACCATTCAAGCAGGTCGCCAACCCGGAGAAAGCGGTCCTGGGCTCCTGACCCCTGCCCAGCGCGCCTCTGCGGGGAGTTAGGGACCCACGCAGCGCGCCCAGCCACAGGAGGCCTCCGAGGGTAGGAGACGCCCGGTGGGGGGTGGGGAAGCAGGTGACTTTATTCACTGCTCCCCCAATCGGCTTGGTACCCGGACTCGTTTTCCGCATGGAGATTAAGATCATTGTTCACGTAATGAACTTAATGCTTTAGGATAGAGGTGAGTCAGTCTGCCAGTGGGCAAGGGTAGGAATTACAGACCCGATCGATGGGAAACTGGTTTAAAACTAAATCCTTTTTCTCCAAGGCTTCAAATCGGGATTTCCCGGTGGTGGGCTGAGCGCGCCAGGCAGGCAGGAGGCAGCGCGCGGAAAGGCGGCCCCCAGGAGCGGCCAGCCAGCACCACGGTCCTAAAAATGCCCCGACATCCCCACAGAGACCTCCAAGAAACCATTTTTAGGGGAAAGACTCTTTAAAGCGCAAACGTTGGCGAACTGATTGCTCAATATGTTGTTTTGCTTTCAGCTCCGCCTTCGGAGAGACTTTTTGGCGCAGGCGGAAAGGGGAGCCCTCCCCCTTCCTGTCCTCAGCTACCCGCTTCGCGCTGGGCCCCCGGCCCCTGGCTCTTCCTTGGCGTTCTCCCGGGCCCTGGGATTCCCAGTGTCTTACAGACTTGGCACCTACAGGATCCTAGCTCTGCGCGCTGCTGAAGAGCCAGTGGGTGCGGGGTAGCACCGGGCAGGGCAGAGCGACCCGGAAAACGCTGGCCAGAGCAGGGCGCCCCACTGCTCAACCCCACGCCGCTCCGCCCGGTTTTCAAACCACTGCCCAGGAGTTTTGCAGGGTCCAGTCACGTTTTGGCTGCCTTCGCGCAGGCAGAGGGCCTGCGGGGATCCGAACGGCGGGGGAAAGTTTGCGAGGCTTTCGAAGTGGTCCAAACTCCAGTCCGAAACCTCCGCGAGGCGCCCACCGCCCGCGGGCTGCGCCCCCACCCCGCGCTCGCGCCCTGTCAACCTGCCAGAGTCTCAGGTGCCCTCTGTTCCCCCAGCTCTCAGGGTCACATGTCTCGAACCGCCGTGGGACTCTGGAGTCCAAACTCCGATGGGGCAAAGTCCGAGTCCACTACAAAGCATCGGCAGCGGTGCCGGGGGAAGGGCCCAAGCCCTGCAGGAGGCGTCTCCCCAAACCCTCCGAGTGGACCCTGCGCCGCCTGGGCTCCAGAGGTGACATCGACAACCCTTTCTTTCAAGTGGGGGCGGGGAGGACACAGGAGGCTACAGCGGGCTCAGGGCAGAGCCCCAGGTGCTTGGCGCGACAGGGACCTGTCCGCTCTGCCTGGTGTCCAGGCCCGATGCAGAGCGCTGCGGGGCCAAGGGCAGCTGCGAGGCGGCCGGAGCTCCGGGCAGCGGCCCTCGGGGTTTTCTACAGGGCACGGACCCCAGCCCAGCCGCAGACCCCGCGGCTTCTCTGCAGGCCTGGCCCGGCCCGGCCCGCACTCGGGGGCGCTGCGGGCTGCAGGAAGCGGGGGCCGCAAAGCAAACGCGCCGCGTAGGACCCGCGCCTTGCAGGCGGGAGGGCTGTGACTTGACTTTTAAGGGTCTCCCCACGTCCCCAGGAAGTTTCCTGGTAGGCGCCCCTTCCCCAGGTCGGAGCCTCCTACAGCCAATCCTTCCACTCGCTCCTCCCCGCCTACGCCGGCCGAGCGAGCCGGAGTCTCCGCCGGGCCTGGCCATCCGCCGGGTCCCCGCGCCCCGGCCACCGCGCCGCGCCCTCGGCCACCCCCGGGCTCCCCGCGGGACGCCTCTTCCCCGGGGCGCAACTCCGGCCCGCGCGCTGCCAGGAGCCACCGCCGCCTGCCTCCCGAGGAACTCCTAATACCATCCATACAGCTTTAATGCGTTTATAATTCGATAAGTGATTTCAATTTGAAATTGTTAGTAACTAATTTTATGGGTAATTTTTCCACATCAAATATTTAAGCATCAGATTAAGGGAGCCAGTTCCGACACAGGATAATAAGGGGGTTTCCCCCACACACTTCCCGGCGCCTCCGCCTCTCCGCGTTTCCTACCGAGTCATTTTTCCAAATCCCCAAAAGGTGGCAGTCGAAGCCGACTTTCCTCTTTTTTCCCCGTGGCTCTGTGAAGGGAGGGGGGCGAGAGGGAGAGGGGGAGGGGCGGCGGGAGAGGGGGAGGGGCGAGAAAGGGGGAGGGAGAAACTAGACGCTGCACGGACTTTTCAAACTAATTCTGTAACACGTTTCTAATACAGTACAAGCAAGAGGCAGTGGTGAATTTCCTGGAAAAGTCCTAGCTGAAAAGAAAGCCAAAGAAACCCTGCTTTTGTGGCCTCGGGGTAGGGGATGTGAGAAACAGCACATTCTAGCTAAACCCTCCCTCAATTCGGAACCTTAGCGGGAGAGAGAGACTCCGGAGGACCCGACTGGCTTTCTGATATTTCTTTGTATTTTAACATTATCTATAAATGCTACACAACTAAGCAGCTTGATTGTTTGAGGTCAGGGCGCTGCAAATTACATAATGGGGGCAAGAGGTAGGGCTGCGGGGGTGGGGGGCAGGCCGCCCCGGGCGGAGGGGAGAGGGGCCAGCAGAGGATGAATTGCAGACCAGTTGCCAAAACTTTTTTTTTCCCCTGCTGCTTCTGCGGCTGCGGCTGCCTTTGCCGCTGCCTCGCTTTGAATGTGGGTAACTAGGAAACAGCAAGCCGTCTGAGAAGACGGAATTTCCAACGTGTAAAATGTTCTTAACGGAACCATTGAGCGAGTGCAATAAGGCGTGAGGGGGAACTAATCTTCCCATTTAAATGTTTGTGGCAATTTTATCTAAATGAATTTTAATGCTAAACGAGGGTAATTCCCCATTTGTAGCGCGTTTACTTCTCTTTCCTGTGTCTCTAAAGCAGTCGAACATCATGCGATGAACAATAACAATAAAAATACTGTCAAGGCATATTATTCATTTTGAATGTGTTATAATTACAGCTGATTGAATATGATCGGGTAAAATATTTTTAAGTTTTTGGAAAAAAATATTTAAATCTTACTGAAAAGTAGTCTAGTTCAGCCAGTGGCCACCCCCTTCCCCCCCCCATAAAAATAAAAACCAGGTACCATTGTGTACCCTCGTTTAGAGGAGGGCATTTTGGTTTTGCCTTGTAAGAAACATCAGAAATGCTCTCGACACCTCTATTATTTCCCTCCTTCCGCTAAGTGTCCTCAATGACCTCAGAGCCGGCTCTAAAATTTACAAGAGGAAAAGCTAAAATAGCACTAAGAGGGCGGGGTGTCAGGAGGAAGAGGGACTCGGAGAGGAAGGCTGGAGCAGGGAGCGGAGACAGCAGCTCGGGTTTGTTTGTTTTGTTTTCTTCCTAGTTCCTGATACTGGACCATAATTCCTCAGGGTTCATATTCCCTAGCACCTCTTCCCGCTCCCCTACATCCCCAGCAGCCAGCCTGCCTCTCTCCTCTCCTCTCCTCTC